>JAOVVH010157780.1:0-11903 GCA_028566435.1 Scorpiodoras heckelii | reverse complement strand
AATAAAGAGGAGGCAAACATTAAATATCCAAGAGGTAAGAGCCTGCCTGATTTACTAAGACAATTCACCGTGTTTTTGGCAAAAAAAAAGGTGATTAGATGGGCAGGCAGCTGGCGGTGGAATATTGGTCTCCAGCACGTTGCTTTGAATGTAACCTATTGAAACAAATCTCGTCCTGTGTGAAACAGCATAGAAAAACGCAACAAAACTTTACATTTGTTGACCAGGGACAGACGAATTCTCTCGTAATTTTTTTGAAATTGTTGCAACCAGACTGATTGTACCCCTTAGTGGCTGGGTTGAGCAGCAGGTTAAGGGCCTTGCTCAGGGTCTGATGTCAGGGCTCAAACTCCCGACCTTCCGATTGATAAACCAGAGTCCTTAACTACTGGGCTACCACTGCCCCATGCCTAACATAAATATTTTTATAAATAAACATAATGAGAATCTAATTGCTGTTCAATGTTTGTGTACAGAAATTTTTAAAACCTTGCAACAGAGTCTCGGTTGGGTTTTGGGTCTCAGGTCTGGGCTTTAACTGGGCCATTCTAATGCTGCCTTAAGTACTGCTCAGAAGTTTGGGTGTATGAGATCAGAGGTGGTAATTATGACATGGTGTACTGTCATGTGGTTGGAAATAACTAACACAGTGATTCATACAGCAGGATCACTGGTAATGATCGAAACTGGTATCACTTTGACAGACCAAGACACAATGTATTATTTCTAATTCTATATGCTAAAACGTCTTGACTTATTTTATCTGCACTTACCACATTATCACATTTCAAGGGTGTACCTTGACTACAAGAATTCCAGCAAAACCTCCAGCATCCATTTACCAAGTGCTTACACTACTTAAGTAGTATTTAGTAGTAAAGAGAGTTTCTCTTTTCTGGATTCCAACAATTATATTTGTACTACAAAAAACCCATATAATAAACCACACAAGAGAAATAAGTTTTTGATTAATAATAAATAAAATGTACAAAATATGTATGCACTTTTAAAATAAGTATGCATAATACCCAAACAAGTGTGCATACTTTAAAAATAAGTATGCATACTCGAAAAATAAATATGCATACTTGAAAAATAAGTATGCATACTAAAAATATGTGCAAATTAAGTAAGCATATCTAAAAAATGTAATCTTAAACAAATGATTCATACTAAAACAGAAGTGTCCAAAAAGGCATGCAGATCAAATGCATGGCCTAGATCAAAGGTTGGGTGGTGCCCTATTCTTTACAATATAATAACAGTAGTGTTTATATTTCATCTCTTAAACCCCTACAGTATCACACTGTGAATTTGATGAAAATTGGAGAATGTCAAATTTTTCACCAAAAAAACAGGAAGCTTTTGTGTTTTTTCGGGTGAAAATTTTGTCCTTTTGCAATTAGCCCAAAATTCATAGAGGACATTAGACAGATCAAGACCAAAACAGCCGTGTATTTCGCTTCATGCATTGACACTCCAAAGCCGAAATTTGGATTTGATTTACAATAGACCCCTCAAAAAGATTTATAGGTGTTGTACACAGTCATCTGGTAACAAGCTATTTTATGCTATTTTTAAGTTATGTACAAGAAGGAGAAAGAAGTGAATGACTCCTTGAAGCTCCACTTCCACATCCCCCTACTGTAATCAGTATAAAATTTCCTGTGAAATTGGCTTCTAGACATTCTTTTAGAAATTGGTTCTAGACATAAAGCAGTGTCTAATGATTGAGTAAAATATAACAGTTGTATGTAGATATCCAGGAAGAGTAAAGTTTTGTGAGTGAACCTACTTGATCTGTCTGATTCCACATGTAACATATGGACACCTGTTGAATAAATTAGAGTCTCGATTCTCTGCTTTGGAGGGTGATATAATCGTGAAACTCACCTTGCTGTCTTTTTCTCCATGTCTGTATCACACTCTGTGAATTTAAGGAAAATTGGAGAATGTCAAATTTTTCACCAAAAAAAATAGCCTTTGTGTTTTTTCGGGTGAAAAATTTGACCTTCTGCAATTTTCCTTAAATTCACAGAGTGGACAATGTCAAATTTTTCACCTAAAACAACAATAAAGGGTTAGCTTATGTGTTTTTTCGGGTGAAAAAATTGACCTTCTGCAATTAGCCCAAAATTCAGAGAGGACATTGAACAGATCAAGACCAAAACAGCCATGTACTTCGCTTCATGCATTGACACTCCAAAGCTGAGATTTGGATTTGATTTACAATAGACCCCTCAAAAAGATTTATATGTGTTGCACACAGTCATCTGGTTACAAGCTATTTTATCAAGTTACGGACAAGAAGGAGAAAGAAGTGAATGACTCCTTGAAGCTCAACTTCCACATCCCCCTACTGCAATCAGTGTAAAATGTCCTGTGAAATTGGCTGATGTTCTAGACATGAAGCAACATCTATTCATCGAGTACAATGTAACGTTTCTATGTAGATATCCAGGAAGAGTAAAATTTTATGAATGAACCTGCTTGATCTGACTGATTCCATGTCTAACTTAACGGCACGTTGTATAAATTAGACTCTCGTTTCTCTGCTTTGGAGTGTGATAGAATCGTAAAACTCACCTTGCTGTCTTTTTCTCCATGTCTGTATCACACTCTGTGAATTTAAGGAAAATTGGAGAATGTCAAATTTTTCACCAAAAAAAAATAGCCTTTGTGTTTTTTCGGGTGAAAAATTTGACCTTCTGCAATTAGCCCAAAATTCATAGAGGATATTACACAGATAAAGACTAACACAGCCGTGTACTTCGCTTCATCCATTGACACTCCAAAGCTGAGATTTGACCATTTACAATACACCTGTCAAAAAGATTTATAGGTGCTATTTTATCAAGTTACGTACAAGAAGGAGAAAGAAGTGAATGACTCCTTGAAGCTCCACTTCCACATACCCCTACTGCAATCAGTGTAAAAATTCTTTTCAAAATGGCTGATGTTCTAGACATGAACCAGCATCTATTCATCGAGTACAATATAATGTTTGTATGTAGATATCCAGGAAGAGTAAAGTTTTGTGAGTGAACCTTCTTGATCTGTCTGATTCCATGTGTAACATATGGACACCTGTTGGATAAATTAGAGTCTCGGTTCTCTGCTTTAGACGGTGACAGAAACGTGAAACTCACCTTGTTATATTTGTCTCCACATCTGTATAACACTGTGAATTTAAGGAAAATTGGAGAATGTCAATTTTTTCACCAAAAAACAGTAACGGTTTTTCTCACCGAAGTGGCATTGGAGTATTTACTGGGTATTGCAAAGGTGTAGATTTTTACATGTATGGCATTTAGCAGACACCCTTATCAAAAGAGATTTACAGTTATCACATTTATACAGCTGAGCAGTTGCAGGGTAAGGGCCGTGCTCAAGGGTCCAATAGTGGCAGATTGCTGGTGCTGTGATTTGAACCCCTGACCTTCCGATCAGTAGTCCAACATAGTCCAATGTCTTATCCCCTGAGCTACCACTGCCCTGGTAGATGGCACTGTCTGACTTGCGTTCCTAACTTTTCCATTTATTTCAATACCCAATGTGGTTCTTCCAAGTTGGCATGAGTACTGCTACCTAAGGGTGCTCTTTCCTGTTTCTGGTGACACTTTGGAAGATGACCACTGCTAAAAAGTTGACCATAACATAAGTCTCTCCTGATTGGTCGGTGGGTCTCCGATCCCCCCCCCCAAAGTTGGAGGGGGTTGGGGCGTGGCCAAGATCACCAAACTGGTCTCGGACCCTTTGGCGATCCCTTCCCTAATTGACTTCGGATCACGCCCAAATTCGGTGGGCGGGGCCTGGGGGCGTGGTCAGACTGGTTAGGGGGTTACCAGGCCGTTCCGAGTCTAGCGTTGGCGATATCGCACCCAGCACCCCCAGACTCGGTCGGAGGCCTCCAGGGCCCGATCCGAGCTCATCCGCAAGGGCCCCGTGTCTCCAAGGGGCCCCAAAGACCAGCTGCCTTTCCAGACCAGTCCTGGGTGGGCCAGGGGGTATGCCTGTGACGTTTGGTGACCCTAGGACCTTCCTGGGGGCTTTTACCCGTGCTGAGACCATGTTTGTGATCCAGATACCACGTTGTTGAACCAAGTTCCTAACCAGCCAGGCATCAAACCTGGGACGTGGGCTATGAGATCCGGACTCCCGTCTAGTCGCTTTTCCGGTTAGGGTGGTCTAAATTTTGACACCCACACAGGGGGCTGGGCTTCCGATATGTGGCATGGAACCCCCTCCCGGACTCCCCCATCGAGTCCCGTATGGATCGGAGCATGCCGGGCAGAAAGCATGCCCGTGGAAAAAATCCTTCTGGCCTAGGGACTTTCACTTATACTTTGGGAGAAGTTCCTGAATTAAAAAGGCCAAAAAAGCACAGTCATGGAAAGGAAGGTCGTAGGGCCACGAAACTCGGACGGAAGTCTCGGCCTGTCACCCCGCACGACATATCGGAGTTTGGTGCCCGGGGCCCCTGCGTAGGGGGGCTTGGGGGGAAGAGGAGGTCCTGGGGCCGCGAAACCCGGATATGATGTTGAGTTTGGTGCCCATATGAGTAGCAGCCCATCACCCCATACGACATATTGGAGTTTGGTGGCCGTGGGAGGAATGGTCCCCGAGAAACGGCCCTAGACATGCACTAAATTTGAATTTGAATGACTTAGCGAAACATACGTTTAAGGTTTCTGCAAGGGATCGGAATGTTGCAGGGTCACCAAATTCGGATATGATGTCCATGGTGTGCCCTGCCTTCGCCCAATGATGCTGGGATTGGCTCCAGCCCCTCCGTGACCCCGACTAGCGGGATAAAGTGGAAGATAATGAATGAATGAATGAATGAATTTGACAGAAGACTATCTTTTTATATCACATGTACATGTGTGGAACATGAGAATGCCTGGCTATTGGTTAACAAACTTATAAAGAAAGGGCTGTTGAAGCATCTCAGAGGTAATGAATACGATTGTGTGTGACCCTAAAAACAAAGCATGCATGGATGGATCGCGTTTGTCCAAAATGCTACTTTAACAAAGTTGAATTTCCTGAGACAATGTGTACTAAGATTTGCTGGGAACAATGGGAGCAGGTAACTTACATGGTGTGGAGAGAAAACCTTTGCAAATATTTCAAAACAAACACACAGGGACAATACAGGCCTTATTAGGGTTGTTCCACAAAATGCTAGAAGCTTTAGCCATACACCAGTTCACCTGGGGCGATCAAACAAAACAGGTTCAGAATTTCAGAAAATTATGCCAGCAAAATGAGTATAGAAATTCAAGCTCATTCATTTTGGGGGTAGCAAACAGCGGGTGACAGTACACACTGTTGTCCTCTACACAATCCATGGCACCAAATCATATGCAACACTGTCAGACACCATGATGAGCAAGCAGTGCGGGCACCCCTGGAACCCATACTGAAGAGCTTCAGGGAACCTGTCCACAGATTACAGGTCTACATGTAATCAGTGATGGACCCATTTTATAGTACAGGAACAAAGTAAACTATTACCTCCTTAGTACTGTTCCTTTCCTTTCAGGGTTCAAGCATGTTAGATAGAACTATTCAGAAAAGTACCATGGAAAGGGTGCCCTGAGTGGCATTGGTGGTGCCAAAAAAAGAGGAATGAAGATCTTTACCCAAGACGAGGAGGTGATCTGTAGACTCCACTGGACTTGTATGAGATGCTGGCCAAAACATTGGGGTCAACATTTACTCACATTGGGTAAGCAAAGAGAACATTCAGAAATATGACATGATTCCAGGCATATTGACGGTTGTGAGGGGCACCTTAATGACACACCAGGTTTTTATCTAAAATTTGTTATAGGGAGGTGTCATGCTTCTGCAAGCATGCAGAAATAAAGACATGCCTATGTTGCCAGCCAGAAAAGGATATCTGAGGGACACCATGTGACACACTGAGGATCCCTCAAGCACATCTGAGCCACCAAGGCAACAAGATAGTCTGCAAGACTTGAGTGGCAAATTTGTGACTGTAACTTATGATGGACTTCCATATGTAGGCCAAGTCCTCGAGGTTGTGAGAGAGGAAGTCAAGGTTAGCTCCATGCAGCGGTCAGGTGAAAAGAAATTATTTGCATGGCCACAAACTCCAGATGTAATGGTCTACTATAACAAGGATATTCATGCTCTCATCTCCAACCCTGAGCCAGCAACCTTACAATACCCTAGGGTTGAGCAGCCAAGACCGGAAAAGTTCAGAAATGTCTTGGGTTAACACAACATGCCCCACAGAGGTCCACTGTTCCCCACAGAGGTCCATTGTTCCCCTATAGATCCATTGTTAAATGAAATGTTTGTTTAAAACAATGCCATGGATATGTGCTACACCTATAAATATTTGTGAAGAGATCTATATTTTAAATCGGTTGTGAAACATTTGTGTTCATGACAGTTCTGTGAAACATTAATAAAATCTGTTTCAAATCTATTTTTGCAGGGAATATATTGTTTACTGATCTCTTCAAATAGATTTTTAACAATAGGAGGACTTCATGTCATTTGGAGTGACCACTCATCACATGCTGCACTGAAATATTAATCACTGATGTAGTATGTGTTAAGTTAAAGGTATCTGAAAACATTTTATTCGTTTATGTGATTTATGAGAACAATAAGTCTGTTAAGTACATTTAAGAAAGTGACTGTGACATTATACACCGACATGCCAAAAGTCATGGGACAGAAACTAGTATTGTGTAGGAGCCCGAGCGAAGTGCAACAACTTGATGTAGCATGGATTCCAAAAGTGTATGGAAGACATCTAGAGGGTTTTTGAGCCATGTTGTCTGGATAGAGACCCACAGCTACATGACGTATTTAAGTGGACCAATGGACCCTACCTATGCCATGAGAACACACCCCACACCAGTATATCACCACCAACAGTCTGCACAGTGCCTTGTTGATTAGTGCCATGCACAAACCCTACCATCAGTTTGAAACAATTAGTACCATGACTCATCGGACCACACCACATGTTGCTAGTCCTCTAGGGTCCACTTATCAACCTCACGAGCCTGGGACAGACGATATGTCCAGTGTAGGGTTTTAAGAAGATAAAATATAAACACCTCTGTTATTATACTGTTAAGAAAAGGGCACCACCCAACCGTTGATCTAGGCCAGTCGAGAAACCTGTTTAATTAACTTGGATCAATCTCCTTCTGAATGCCGTGAACTCACCGCTTATACAGACTCCCAGAATGTACAAGAAACACACACAAGAAATTGCAGCTTGAAAATTTACTAAGAAGTTTATTAAAACAATCCAGATAATAATCTAATGATTAGAATAATGAATGTGTGTGTCTAGGAGAGATTCAGTGATTAGTTCTTAACATGATACCCGATTTACTAAATTACTAAGATGAACCTGAGTTTTATGGTGGAAGAAAAGGACTTTAACGTAATGGAAGTAACGAGAGCTTATTCACATTAACTTGCCTGTTGGAAGGCTGAATGCGTGGCTGACCAACAGCAGTCCACGAATCAGTTTGGTTCGAATGCCACCAGAGAACCTTGGTTCCTTGCTCAATGCGTGGCTTCACTGACGCTGAAGAAAACAGCGAAGGCAGCGAATTTCGTTACCAACACCGTCCAATGGCACGCCGCACGGAGTCAGCTGTTTTTGGAGATGGGTCCTTGGCTCTGAAGTAGCTTGGACAGACGTGGTTGTTTCAGTCTCACAACTGAAGGAGAATCGATCCGCCGCTGGCCATCGATAGAGCGAATCTCTGTTTTGTTGCTAGACTGAGCGAACAACGATGAATGAGTTATCAGATATAAAAGGAGCGTAAACTATTTGATTAATGCGTGAAAATAAAACAAACAACAAGATATAAACATAGCGAGTTTTGGACCTTTCCTCCGGATGAAAGGATCCAAAAAGATTTTACTTAGCCTGGCTTCGTCTAAAGTTATTGTTCTGCTCGAAGAGGGTGAAGCGCAACGCAACTGGAAAGCTCCAAACTGAAGAACAGAAAACAGAACAACTTAAACCAACTGAAAACTCGAAGAACCAAAAACAAAACTTGAAAAACTGAAAGACTGAAAAACTGACAAAGCTGAAAAACAAAAACTTCGAAAAACCGAAACCTGCAAAACAGAAAAACTGAGCTCCATCCTGATGAGGACGGTTATAATGAAGAAGGAGGGTGGAGTCAAGGCGGGTGTAGGGCCGATACCAATGACGGGGTGGCTGAATTACTGATGGGCTCCTTTGAATTCTAACGGCACAAAGGGGCGGAGTTTCGATCGGACAAAGACGGAGCCTGAGCGCGAACATTCCACCGTAAATCTCTGGTTTGAAGAATTAAACATTGAATTACATATTTGTAAACGATAACTCGCAAGACGGAATAAGAAAATACATTCTTTTGTACACATTATGGTCAACTCTCCTTCTTGATACATGACACGATAAAAGAATAATAATGTCAGCAGATACATATATAACTTTATATGGGCTAGATACGGGTATATACATTATATATTTTTCACTAGGAAGATAGAGACTCAAAACAGACATTATAACAGGATATAATCACGAGTACTAATTTAAAGACTTTGTTTTCCTCTTTATGCGTAACTAATAGTACTACATCTTAATCTAAAGGTAAGACAGCACATTAACTTCGAATTCTAATAACAAAACATCAGTAATATGACACACACTCAAAGCAGGATAACAGAGATATAGCAATTTTCATTCACAGGAATTAATTGAAGAGAAAGAAAAAATGTCAGTTCTGGGATAACTTAATTTCCTCTGTATTGATAATGCAGTGTTGATCCGATTTTTATACAGTCCTGAGATTTCATTCATACCATTGTGACAAGAGTCGTTTGGTCCGTCTTTTCCGTGGGATACGGTAGTATTCTCTGGTCAGATGATGGCGCTGTTGATCTTCCGTATCGTAGACCCATTGTCCATGTGACCTTTAGTTACTTCATGTAACACCTGGGAATGTGATAGAAGTCTTATCTTTCGCCAGCAAGGCGCCCAACCATAAAACGTGTCCGAAGTCATAAAACTTTCCGGACCAAAGTCGTAAAACCTTCGTATCTCCGGGGGTTTGATTACATTAGGGTAATGGATGGCGAAGCTTTCACAATGCCCAGATGTGATGTTTTGTCCGAGAGTCCGGTCAGCGCAGTCTGATCTTAAGTGCAGGCTACGTGCAAAGTTAAATCCCCAGAGCGAGAGAGAACAGATCATACTACACCAGTGTCAAAGTGTTAACACCCATTCTGTTGGGTATTCTCCTACAATATCCAATGGAAGCTAAGGAACACTGCACTGACCTACAGGATATGCATATGGGGCCTCCTGCACTGAATGTGGATGTGATTTTTGCCAGAGTTGCTGCTTGTCTATTCGCACGGACAATTCTAGCCAAATACCACAGCTCACAATCATGAAGCACCTGTGGGCAGCCACGGTGCTGTCAGCTGTGAGTGGTAATGCCTTCTGTGAATGTCCCATCTGTCTGGAACCCAATATCATAGCTTATTTGGATAATTCACGTCACCTTGCCATGAGCATGATAGAAAAATAATTAATTTCAAAACAAATCACAGTCACACCAACTCATCTAGATGAAAATACACTAAAACACTTCATTTAAAATTTTTATATGAATTTATATGTACACAACTTTCTTAATGTTTGAACAACTGCAACAGGAATCTTATTTTCAATATTTAATTAATTTTAAAACTGGCCTGTCATTGACCCCTTTTACAATACAGTGGCTCTGTGTTTTAGTTGTGTATACTTGTTAGTGGGAGATGTCAAGCGTTTTATGTGTCTCACTCAGTGGTCCAGACTGGTTGATTAACCAGTGGGAATCCTTACTGTAAATAAGTATTGGTGCATGCTTGGTATTGTAGCATTTGGGTGAAACCAGGCAAACAACATTAAATCATTAATTCTGCTAAAATATGGACAGGAAGCAATGCAGTCCCGTGTGATAGAATACCACACACCATGGCAAAAAGTATTGTTTTATGTCAGAATTTCACATTACCTTCATTACAAAATACATTTAAAAATGTGCATCTTAATTTCACTTGTCAAGAGCTGATGGCTTCATGTTTGAGCACTTGTGTTTCCTAAGTGAGCGTGATATATAACTCCGTCCACAGAGGTATGGCTACTGTCTTGTGTGGATGTGCTCATGCTGTTTGAGACTACGCTTACAAGTAAAACTCTTCCCACATTGTCCACAGAAATACGGCTTCTCTCCCTTGTGGATGCGCTGGTGCCGCGCGAGAGCACTCTGAGAAGTAAAACACTTGTCACACTGTCCACAGTTATACGGCTTCTCTCCTGTGTGGATGCGCTGGTGCACTTTAAGAACACTCTGAAAAGAAAAACTCTTCCCACACTGTCCACAGTAATATGGCTTCTCTCCTGTGTGGATGCGCTCATGCCTTTGGAGATCAGCCTGAAAAGTAAAACTCTTCTCACACTGCCCACAGTTATACGGCTTCTCTCCTGTGTGGATGCGCTCATGCCTTTGGAGATTACTCTGACAAGAAAAACTCTTCCCACACTGTCCACAGTTGTACGGCTTCTCTCCTGTGTGGATGCGCTGGTGCTGTGTGAGAACGCTCTGAGAAGTAAAACTCTTAGCACACTGCCCACAGTAATATGGCTTCTCTCCTGTGTGGATGCGCTCATGCCTTTGGAGATCACCCTGAGAAGTAAAACTCTTCCCACACTGTCCACAGTTATACGGCTTCTCTCCTGTGTGGATGCGCTGGTGTATCTGAAGATTACCCATTTGATTAAAACTCTTTCCACACTGTTCACATTTATACGGCTTCTCTCCTGTGTGGATGCGCTGGTGACCTTTAAGACTACTATTATAAGAAAAACTCTTCCCACACTGTCCACAGTAATACGGCTTCTCTCCTGTGTGGATGCGCTGGTGCTGCGTGAGACCGCTCTGAGAAGTAAAACTCTTCCCACACTGTCCACAGTAATGCGGCTTCTCTCCTGTGTAGATGCGCTCGTGCCTTTGGAGCTCACCCTGAGAAGTAAAACTCTTCTCACACTGTCCACAGTGATGTGGTTTCGCTCCTGTGTGGATGCGCTTGTGCCGTTTGAGATGATGATGCTGAGTAAAACTCTTCCCACACTGTCCACAGTGATACGGCTTCTCTCCTGTGTGGATGCGCTGGTGGAGTGTGAGAGCACTCTGAGAAGAAAAACTCTTCCCACACTGTCCACAGTGATACGGCTTCTCTCCTGTGTGGATGCGCTGGTGCAGTGTGAGAGCACTCTGAGAAGTAAAACACTTCCCACACTGTCCACAGCTATACGGCTTCTCTCTTCTGTGGCTGCGCTGGTTTATTTTCAGTTGACCACATTGAGTAAACCTCTTCCCACAATCTGAGCCGTGGTAGATCTGGAAAACATAAATAAAAAAAATAAAATTATCATTGAAATAAAAAAATAAAATTATTCAAGATGCTTAAAATGTTAGATTTTGTCCACGTGTTATGGAATTGTTATTGGAAACATCTCCTACAATACTGTATTATGGCTTCACCAGCAAATCACCCACCTTTAATATTTTGAAGTTTTTGAGTATGTCACACTATATAACTTCTGATAATTAGTGTGATTGCAGTAGACAATCACACTATTATTATCCGAAAGTAGAGCTGCAACTATCGAATATTTTTGTAATCGAGTATTCTGTCGATTTTTTTCATCGATTGATCGAGTAATCGGATAATTCCTACTTTTGTGTTTTTAAACACCTATATCAATAGTGTTTGATGCAACATGAAAGGCCTCTTAAAATGAGCAAGCAATTGGCTGTTATTCCTCACAAAAGGTTTTTATTCAAACTCAA
>JAOVVH010157735.1:0-11909 GCA_028566435.1 Scorpiodoras heckelii | reverse complement strand
ATAGATAGATAGCTGCCAACAAATCCCCCCACCACCACCACCGCCACCACCGCCGCCGCCTCAACATCAAAAGCCGTGCTGCGACTCCAAATGTTTCTTCAAATATGACGTAGTGGTTTTGAAGCTAGACAGCACTTTGTCGCCAGCACAGAGTGTACAATGAACCTTGATATTGTCATCTTTAGCAGACACAAACTCAAAATAGTGCCTGTATTTCCAGTTAGAAAACGTGCATCTCTCTCCTCTCTCCATTCTTTACGTTTGTGTTGCTGTGTGGTATTACACGTGAGTTGTCCTCATGCTGAAAACGTGACTTAACTGTCGCATAGGCCAGAGGTCACTCCCCCAGACGCAAGAAGAAAGCAAAAATATATCTTTTTGTGCTGTACGTGCAGGTCGGCATCGTAGGTCCATTGATAATGTTGTTGCTGTTTATCACTGGTCTATTTTAAGAGAAACGACTGTTGCTTCATTATTCACATTATTCCATTTCCACACAACTGACTCTCGCGTGCTCTTTTTTGGAATTAAAGCTTCGCCACTGGTTTCATTTTTGTCCATTGTTGACTTACTCACAGTAATCAGAGAGGTAGACCTGAGTGAGGGTGATAAATGTGCTGAGAACAGTGCCACAGCGGCACACACAAACAACAGTTGTGTCCTATTTCAGGGCCTGCATCCTTCAAAGCACGAGGTCTACGCTGGTCTACGTAGGCATGTCCTTCGAAGCACGAGGTCTACGCTGGTCTACGTAGGCATCAGGGGTGCGCCAAAAAATCAATTTGAATAAGAAAATCGATTGTCATTTACTATGATTCAGAATCTATTTAAAATGTCCCAGAATCGATTTTAAAAAAAGAAATGAATAATGTCCTGACGTCATCCCACAGCCGGTTCTGGAATGTACGCATGCGCAGACAGTACCAAAACAAAGACAGAAGTAAGATTCAGCTGGCCACGTCTGCGTAGAAGGCAGATCTGGCTTCATTTCTGTTTTTACCGAATGCCCAGGAAGACCGAGCTTGACATAAGCTTCGCAGTGTGGAGGGTTTGCATAATGAAAATTAAGCACTTCGGGAACACCACAAATGCGAGGGCTCACCTCCGAGGCGAGCCCGCTAACTCCGCTAACCACCTCTGCTAACTCCGTTAACCACCTCTGTTAACTCCGCTAACCACCTCTGTTAACTCCGCTAACCACCCCTGCTAACTCCGAGCGGGCAAAATAAAGCAGGTCTGTCGCCTGTTTCATTGCTTATTTTAAACGAGCTACTGAGAGTAGCAGTGGAGCATGGATTGTTTAAAACTTAATAAATGTGAAAAAGACTGTCTCCATTTGTCATTCTGTCTTGTAAAGCAGACTGGAGTAGATCATGAGGATCCTTTACACACCTGTAGAGTGAAGCAGAAATCATTATGAATCAAATCGTACTGAATTGAAAATCGTTTTGAATCGAAAATCGATTTTGAATCGAATCGTGACCCCAAAAATCGGAGTCGAATCGAATCGTGAGATTCTAAAAGATTCCCACCCCTAGTAGGCATGTCCTTCGAAGGCTTGTAGACCGCGATGTCTGAACTGAAATGAGACGGTCTGCAATACGGCAGATTTGCATCACAGCACTGCTGTTCCTGCTCTTACCATTTTGCCACGAAACGTCACTTAGCAAGCACAGATGCTGGACACGGAGAAACTTTTTTATACATTTTTTATTGCTGGGTTATGCTTCACTGTCGGCACATGATGTATTTAGAGTAATGAGAGAGGTCAGTTTTACTCATATTTAAAATAGTGCTGGAATGTAAATAAATATTTACTCATGAACGCCATCGGCATCGGCACAGGATGAACCTCAGGATATAACGACTGTTGAAGGAGACACCCGTCGGACAATTCGTTTTCACGCCAAAGAAGGGCGCATTTCTCAGCCGCATATGAAGACGCCTGTGAAATGGGACACAGCTGATGGCAGGGCAGCATGGCGTGTGCACGAGCATCCGTGGCATGTGCGCATGCGTAGGTGGGGGCACGCACGCGAGAGAGACAGAGCTGAACAGGACGTTAATGCAGTGTTTTAAATTTACTCCAGACGTCACTCCCCGAGACACAAGATTACTGTAATTACGATTACTGGATTGGAAATAGTAACGCGTTAGATTACTCGTTACTGAAAAAAGTGGCCAGATTAGAGTAACAAGTTTATACTGGGTTTATACTAAGTACGCGTTACTGACATCATTGTCTGTATCCCTGCTCCCTACACACTGCACAGGGTACAGAATCCTATGGGCACTTCATAGGGAACTCGGTCACTAAAACGGCTTTATTTAATTAGCCTCCTTGATTACATTGGTTGTGTTCTACAAGACAGCACTTGGCTGTATTTAGCATGAAAAACAACGCTGTTCAGACTCATTTTGTATGCTGTAGGCACTTTTGACGTAAATGTGATGAAATGTCTATGAACCATAGGTTTATTTTAATGTATTTTAACTTTTTAATGTATGTTTTGGTTGTGGTTGGAACATAACCTTATTCTTCATTACTGTAATGTAAATTGGTGAATCGATGCCTTTAATTAAACTCCAACTCTAATCAGTGTATCTGGTGAACTAGAGACAAAATCCAATTTTTTATTTAAAAAAATAAAAAGACGTCAATCATCTTTTAATATTTTACTTTTATCAAATAAAGTCAAGTGAATAATGAGGCAACATTCAACAGTCGTTTCTCTTAAAATAGACCAGCGATAAATGGCATCAACATTTTCAATGGTTCTACAATGCCGACCTGCACATACAACACAAATCACAATGTGCGTTAAAACCGCGATTAACACGCGATTTAAAATTTTTTTTCCTTGACAGTACTAATATATATAGCTTTGTTTTTGTTTAGTTTTTTTTTTATTATGTTCAGTTTAAGTAGGCTGGTTATAGAAAACAAGTTGTACTGAGCTCTCCTTACCTTCACTGATTTTTTTTTTTTTTTTTTGGCTATCAAGAAATGTCTTGTATTGCCTTTATCTGTGCACAAATGATCTGAAGTTTTTGCAAATCTCGGTCACACACTCCAGATCTTCTTTCACTAAGCTAAACAGAGGATATTGACATTCAGTCATTTCCTGCTGGAGATCCTTTGGTAAGCGATGACAAGCCCATTTAAAAAATCAATAGAACACTAAATTCAAAGCAGATTGAAAAAGAGAAGACAAGAAAATGCGTGGTCTAAAGTCAGCGAAGCCATTTTAACCTCAAACTGGTGTCACTGGAAATGGCACATTAGCTGAGCTAAGATGTCTATGCTCATGTGTCTGTGTGATGTGGATTTGTATTGAAGTTTAATTAATCTGAATTAATTTTTTTATAGGAATAACACTCGCAATCAGTGATATGTTCAGTTAACATCATCTTGGCTGACTGCTTCCTTCAAAACATTCCCAGCACAGCATGTCCTGTATCCACCACATTCTGTCATTTATATGCCACATGATTGTGTCCAGCAACTTGTTATACCCTCTTGTGTCTTTGAATCAGTGTGTAATCCCACTCTATGCATTTCTAAGCCTCATTTCTTTTCTTCTGTTTATTCTGGGTTTCTGAACCATTCCTGCCTTTTGGGTATGGTCATAGATTATGTGCTTCAACCTACTGATTATGATAATTATTCTTGTTTTTTCCCTAATCAGTGGATGGACAGTAGCAGGCACTGGACATCTTAGCCTAGACATCGCTGCTTAAACATGTTACACATAAGTTAATTATACATTGCTTTATTTTTAATGTTTTCACAATTTTTTTTTTTTCATTCAATTCCTCATAGACTCTCGGTCAAGCAAGAGTTTTTGAGGAGCCTTAAACTTTTGGCAAGCAGGTCACCTGAGGCTGCTTTCTAATTGGTTGCTTCAGATTTTCAGAAGGACTCAGTGGTCTGCGCCTCAGACACGCTCACTTTTGTCAGTAGTGTATCAGTATTGCTTTTATTTTTTTGTCAGAGTAAAGCCACTGCTCCTCCACATCAAGAGGAGCCAGCTGAGGTGGCTCGGGCATCTGTATCGGATGCCCGCTGGGCACCTCCCTCGGGAGGTGTTCCGGGCATGCCCCACCGGGAGGAGGCCCCGAGGAAGACACAGGACATGCTGGAGTGACTATGTCACTCGGCTGGCCTGGGAACATCTTGGAATCCCCCCGGAAGAGCTGGAGGAAGTGTCTGGGGAGAGGGAAGTCTGGGTGTCCCTGCTTAGAATGCTGCCCCCGCGAACCGGTCCCGGATGAGCGGAAGAAAATGGATGGATGGATGGAAGATTTTGCTATTAAAAAATGGCATTACACTGGCATTAAGTAGACAGAAGTACCAGAATAACTGGTATAGCAGTTGATAATTGGTAGGTCCCCAACAGGTTCTTGGAGGGAATGTTGCACAGTCCTCATGCTGATGTTTGCTGAGGCCCCTGCATTGAATTCAGCGTTGTACGCGTTTCACATGAAACGATTCTTGCCAGCCGACGCTGGTCACTTTCACCTAGAGTCTTTTTACAGCCATACTGCTGTCATAAGTTCAAGGTTTTGCCAGAATTCTTGTAGACATGGTACACCCTTGAAATGCTCGTAAATGAAAATCCGAACTTCTCTTATACCTCCGAAATGCTATGACCCATCTCACGAGTTCCAACTATTAAATAGCGTTGAAAATCAAAACTCAAGAAGCTTTCATAGATGTCTATCGCATTATATACACACTGGCAGATGCAACCAATGACACGCATATGTGGCGTTGCTATGTATTTTGCATAGGCTTCAGTACCAGTTGTTCTGGTACTTCTGTGCATTTTCCTTTGAGTTTTCAAAATTTGGTAATTTGATTGGCTGATTTACATTTATTTCATTATTTTTTTCTAATGTTTGGTGGTTTTATATGGATAAAATATTGCTTTGTGTGGTTTTAGTGGTGTTCGCCCTTGATAATAAACCCACATTAAACTCGGTTTCACTGATTGGTGGTACATTTAACATTTGAAGTTTCCTTTTTTTTTAATATCACTTGTCAAATAGGTATTTAACATTAAGCCTTGTGTTACTGACTGTGTGATTTTCAGTTTGCACCCTAACAAATACATTAAACATCAGTCACTACTGCCAACAACATTCGCACCACAACATTCTCTATGCCCTTGCATCTTCGTTTTTCACACACATCACACAGCTTTATCCTCATCTGAGTAACCCTGAATCCAGAGTCTGGTGCATCACAGGGCACCGTTAATAAAAAAAAAAAATAAACAAACATTCATTCACACCTAGAGGCACTTTACCACAGCCAGTTCTCCTTCTGGCGTGTTTTTGGAAGCGGAACCCAGAGAAAAACCCACATGGATATGGGTTAAGCATGAGAAACTTGACACAGACTGTAAGCAGACACTAAGATACACTAAGACATATCTGTTGCTATTCCACTGTAGGTTGGATTTTTTTCTTAGGTTGTACAGTATCAGATAATACAGAAGATGAAAACAGAATACAGAATAAAATACAGACTCCATTCTGGTGTTTCAGGTAGTTCATCACATCATTATAAATGAGTTTCAAATAAGCCACAGTGTCTCTGATGTACCCAAATCCCCTTTCTACTCTGAAGTGACCCAACTGTTCAGCAGAGGGATTAGAAGATTGTTCTCCTTCTTTTCCTCAGACCATCATATCAGATTAGATCTGTGCTTAACAGTTCTTTCATTTGCAATACTCTTGTTTCACATTAGTGCTAATTACAAGCTGTCACTGTGTCTGAAATCACTCACTACTAACTATGTACTCTACTATATAATGAGTTCATAATTTCATAGTGTACAAGGCATCACAAAAAGTAATGTACAACCGATGGTTACTAGCCAAATGCTATATGCCATCATGTACTGTACTTTGCTGAAAAGAAAAAAATGCTGAATGATTGTGATTCTGCGCTATAAAAAAAAGTATTTTGAATGGATTCTAGCTATATGGTTTGTTTTTCCTTATGATGACAGGCACAAGACATCAATGAGTTGTGAAATTAATATGATTTATTTGTATTAATATTTTATGTTTATTAAAGTTATTAAAATTGCATATGTTTCATAAGCATGCTTAAATATGTTTAATGTGAGCAGAGCAGCACATCACAACACAAAAAGCTATAATAAAGTACTTATTTAAAAAGTTTATCAATTCAGGAAAACATGTTCAGCGTAAGACGCATTTTTCACAAAAATGCATGTAGGTATTTATTATGGGTGGTCCGTTTTTAACTGTCCGAAAGCAATAACATAAATAATGGTGCTGATTAAGTTACGATTTTGCAGATCAGCTCACTGCATTATCCTCTGTACAGAACTGCCTAGATAGTGAGTAGGGAGTAGTGAATGAGTGAACGATTTAAAGCACAGGGTGTGTGTTTTTTTTTGTTGTTGTTTTTTTTGTTTTTCTTTGGGGGGAGGGCGCACATACACGTGTGTTTTGTTAGCCAGAAATTGGATTGTCTGTCTTGAAGACTTTCCCATGTCAGAAAATGTAAAGTTACAGATATTCCCCGAATGTGGGGACTCCTTTCGTTAAGTCCTTCCATTAATTGCTAAATAATTTAATTATTTCCTCAGAGAAAACCTCACCAAATTACATATAGATAATTACACCTATTTTTTTTTTTTGTCTTTTAATCTAATAAATATTTTGACTATAAGGTCAACTTCTATGGAGGCGTCACATAATCCAAGACTCATAGTTTACAAGTAGCTTTAAAAAAGTTTTGCTGCTTAACAAAGAAAATCCTATATTGTATATAATTAGTTGATTTGGTGACGTTTTCTGTAAGGAAGCATTCATTTTACATTTATGGAAGGAGTTTCCAATTGCTCACAACAGTCTTTTCTTCACCTCTTCAGAAATAAATCGTCTCTTATTTGGAGCTTACTGACCTGTTTCTCCTAAACCCTCCTTAGGAGGAATAAAGAGCAAAAGAATGAATCAATGTAAGATTTGACAATTTGAGAATAATAGGAGAAATACGAGAAAAGCAGGAGTTCTTCCATGTTCTCGTTGGCTACTCAGAGATAAAATACCCAGAGTTGAGACTTGAATTTGATCACTGAGACATGTTACTGATATTATACGGGTTCATTTGTAAGCCAATCAGGTTTGTTTTTGCATCTTACTGTTATCCCAGGAGCTGATTATTTCAGACTAATAAAGACCAGCAACAAAATAAAGAGCATTTAAAGATCTTAAACTGGGATCTGGCTGAGACAAGAGGAAGGCTGTTTCTCAGGAGCTACATTTAAGATGTATGAGAAAATGACCAAAATATCATATTGATGTTAAACTGAGCTTAGTTCTGCTGAGGAGAAATAGGCAGGACAAAGAAAAGATTTTTCTTTTTTTCTTTTTTCTTTCCTCTGGGCAGTTTCAATGCTTCAGTACAAACGATTTCGTGTTTTCCTGTCTCTTGCTGTGTAAAATCACAATCTATGTCTTTTTTAACATGAATAACATAAGTGACTCTTTATAGTTGCTACAACATAAGCGGTAACAGGGACTAACTTGTCTAAAACAAGAAGAAGCAGTATAAGCGCTCTCACATGCCTCTTATGGCGTGCGCCCGAACTAAGACTAATGGTGTGATTACACCCTGTCCCAGTGTTCAATTAGTTAAAAGACGACTGACTACCCAATTTACTCCCCATAATTAGGTGAATTAATCTGAGTGCTAAAGGAGTGCTATAGGACTTCTAGTGTTTTAAAAAGAACTGATCAACAGAGAGCTTTCTAGCAGAAACTTTAAGATGTTCAGAAAGTGCATTAAGGGTGTACGCACATACAGTCCAGTGAACCGTGGTCAGATCAGACTACAGGAAGAAGTGCTATGTAACTACACATGTCCACGTTTAGACGATCTTGCTGCCTGCTGATAAGGAGACAAGCAATTCCTCTGATCTCATCCCTGAAGATGTTTTGTTTGTTTCGTTTGTTATTTTAAAAATGCAATGAAGAAACCAACACTGATTTTTAGACAAGTCAGCACTGCACATTCTTGTTGCCGGTGGCTCAGTCTGTGTCCTCTAGAGCAAAACCACCATTTATAGAAATCTGCATATTAGTAATATGAGTAAACACTTGTTGTTTAAAAAAAAAAACAACCAACATTTTTTTTTTCTTGTGCTCCAATTTCATGCACAGAAAGATGTGCTTCTGAAACAGTGCAGGTTGTGAGTGTGGTTTTTAAACCTGCAGCTTGGGACAAAGAATAAAATGAACAAATCTGACCAAGGGTCAGATGAAAACTTGACTATTTGACTAAGCGAAAAAAGAAAGGAAGAGGTGGAACATGCAGTTAAAAAGTCTGTGAAAGCTGTAGGTCCCAGATGTTTCACGAACTGGCAGGATGGGTCCTGTCCTAAAAAGCCCACACACGAAGCCTTAAAGGCATTAAGTGCAACTTACGGGTGGATGGAGAAGCCGCGTGAGCAGTGATGCTGATGCTGATGCTGATGCTGAAGATCCAGAGGAGCCAGATGCATCCCGAGCGCACCATCCTGATCTTCCTCTCCATGCTCCAGCGCACTCCTACTGCTCTCTCTCTCTCTGTCTCTCTCTCACACACACACACACTGCTGAAGTGCTCGTACAGATGTTTCTATCCACACTACAGAGCGGAGTGTCCACGCGGAAATTTTGCGCCACGGAGAAGAAGAAGAAATTAATAATAATAATTATAATAAGCGGCTTTGCGCATCGGCTTTGCGCTCCGTCTCTCCGTCTGTTTATTAACGCGATAATATAACGTGAATACTCAAGCCATAACGGTGTCACATCAGCTTTCTGTCCGGCTCCGAAACTTCCTCTGACTCGCCTCTCCTCACAGCTGCAGCCTTATAAGAGCATCGCACCCCCCTATTTTTGGATTTGGATTAGTACCGTCCATCAGTCAAGTATGGGGAGGTGCGTCGTTGGAAGGGGGTTTCAGTGATGGTACAGTCCAAGCAACACCGCTTCACTTGTCTCACTGAATTGATGCAGAAATGACAGGATTCTCTATAGAGTGACTTTTTTACGTTGCTGGGGGAAAAAACATTTAAAAACATGTCTAAGGAAATGTACAAATATGTCTTTTTTTAGTATACCAGCACCTACTGGGAAAAGCCTGATGAAATTAAAGTAAGTGTAACTTGCCTATAATTATATGTGTAATAGCCTACTTTGTCCATTGTAGAATACTCATTACATTTATGGCATTAGGCAGACACCTTATCCAGAGCAACTTACATTTAATCTCAGTTATGATCTCAACTGATCAACTGAGGGTTAAGGGCCTTTCTCAAGGGCCCAGCAGTCGCACATCTGGGCTGTTTTTAGGATTTGATCTCACAACCTTCTGGTCACTAGTTCAACATCTTAACTACTAAGCTACCTATGAATAATGACGATACAGCATCAGGTAACAACCTAGGAGTCTTCTTATGCTGAAAACATAGATATGTAACGATCGACATGACAAACCATGCTGTCATACAAAAATAATGCATGCCGGGGAGGGGTGTGGGGCTGTTGGTGGGTTCTGCACAACACAGAAGTGTTGATACACACACACAAATACACACACACACTGAATCAAACACGGTAACAGTACAGTAAGGCTTTCTTAGAGAATCCTGTAGGTCCGTCATTGCCTGAGTGCATACCTGTTTTCCCGGGGAAAGGTTTGTATGATGGAGGAGACTGTGGAGCGTGGCACATTAGGCTGCACTCGGCGCCCTGCCTATGCCATTGTGAGGCGATGGTTGACTACATGGTCAGTAATGGTGGCCCGAATTTCATCCGGGACAGGATGATGTCAGTGAACTCCTCTTCCTCCTATTCCACCACCACGAACCCTCACTCCTCTTCTTCCTACTCCTCTACCACCACGCACCCTCAATCCTCCTCCTCCTCAAGTGGAGTGCCCCTAACTCAGGACGTGCATTTTACATATTGTGTCCTCGACCGATGGAACTAGAGAGCGGGTTGGCTGGTTCGAGTGGTTTGATCGGCATAATGATGTTTTCCCAACATGCATTATGAATGTGTAAGATATGTGCACCTACCATGAGAGTGATGTGTGTTGGTGTGAGTTACACCCTCCACTCTCCCCTACGCATGTGCTACTTTAAATTATATTACCCTGTTAAAGGAGCAATTGTTGTGGAAATTGGCTTCGTTGTCTGACCCCTCTTCTGTGATGTCAGAATATATTTTCATAACATAATGTTTTGGAGTGTGATATTTGCCACTAATGCTTAATTTATTAGGGTATGAAACTTTATACATTTTAATGCTTTATAGTTATGACCACTACAGCAGTGCTGACTGACATGTTGTTTTTCAAGTGTTCCTCTTCTTCTTCTTCCTCTTCTTCTTCTTCTCCTTCTTCTTCTTCTTCTTCAGTTTTTTTTTCTCCACCAGCTTTTCCACTGATATTATCATATACTTAGACTTTACCTAAACAGACTTTACCAATCCACATGAAACTTGGTATAGGTGTAGCCCCACAAGGCTGATATAGATAAGGTGAAGAAGACATGTAGGTGAAGATATAAGGCCCTCTGAATTGTTGTAGGCTCAAAGCAGTTTTCGGGCAGTAGCTCGAAAACTAAAACAGTATTAGTAGTACTAAGCCAGAAATTATGAACATTTTATGCAAGTTGGCTTCTAGGAGGCATATTACTCTAGCCACCTAGTGAACAGTGTTCAAAGCAAAAATCTAGCACTTCAGTAGCCAATATCTTGTGATGTAAAAGCTCAAAATTCATAAAATGTCATGCATAATTTTACACCCATGCCAAATTTTTTCCATGGGGGCTCTGCAACTAACACATATTAATATCTTAAAAACTGCTGAAGTCACATTTTTGCACTTTTTTATGCTTATTTCACTTCATTCTTGCTCTCACTGGTGGTCATGTTATGCACAACTGTATGGTATGTCTAGTTAAATTTATTGGAACATCCAAGAGACAAGTTAGTTCTCTCTTCTGTTATTTTCATGATAAACAGTCATTCCTTCACCAGCCTGTCTCTGTCTCTTTCTCTCACTCTCTCAAAAAACACAGCGTGTCATTTTACCAAGCAGTAAAAAACATCTTATATGGTATTACGTAAGCAAAAATCAAAGTCAAAGAATGTCTAAACAGGCAGCCTAATTTTAACAAGAAGAAAACCTGAATCCTCTTAATTCTGATTCCTCTTACTTCAAGATTACGATACTTCTGTCCCATGACCGTTTGCACCTGATTATTTGGCATAAACTATGTTTCTGCTTAATGAGCACTAGTATTTCTGTCACATCTTGAACAGCACTCTGTGTCTAGCTTTTGCATTCTGTCGTCAGTGTTATTGGCCTTGCCGATGTCATGTTCATACTTTACCAATTGCATCGCTGATCCTTATTTTGTTTCAGTCTTTGTGTTTTTTCACCATCAGTAAACAAACCTGCACTTGTATCTGCCTCCATCTCCATTCCGTGTCAAAGATGACCTTTTCATAAACTAATAATAAGTATCACCATCCCACCGAACCAGTAAAACACTGCAAAGTCTGCCTAAGTGTTCATCTGCCTATATTAATGTAAGAAAAATATTATATACTCTATAAGAATGTTATACCTCATACTGTGTACAAATACACAGTACAATTTATTCATTTCTAAATGAATAACAAAATGTCATATAAATACTATTTTAAAAGATGTACAGCATAAAACAATTTAATTTATTAATATTTTTATTATAGCACTTAAAAGCTCTGCATATATATATACACTGCTCAAACAAATAAAGGGAACACTTTGAAAACACATCAGACCTCAATGGGAAAAAATACCATGCAGAATATCTTTCCTGATATGG
>JAOVVH010157678.1:0-11919 GCA_028566435.1 Scorpiodoras heckelii | reverse complement strand
GAGAGGGTGACAAACTGCTGCCTGTTGGTCAAGTAGGATGTAAACCAGTCCAGGGCTGTTCCATCAATGCCCAAGTCCCAATGCCCAACTTTGATTAATTCAGTTGTGGAATACACTATATAGCAGATATGAAAAACTAATATTAGTGTATTCTGTAGTAACTGCCACAAATAAATTTAACTTTTTCAATTTAGACTAAAGAGCCCTTAATGCTGGTAGTGCAATACCAGATTTGTCTTCAAGACTTCCAAACTAAAATCTGTAAGAGTGCAGGCCATGAGCATGCTGGTAAGAGTGCCTAATGGAGTGGTTACATCAGAAGTTCCTATATTTTGCTCACTCACACACCTCATTCGCTCACTTTGAAATCTGTAGCTCTCGCTCCCTTGTCACTGACGCTAACTGATACATTTGCTGTGATGGGCAGAAAAGTCATCTATGTGTTCGTTTGCGTGTGTGTACGGGCACGTGCGCACCTAGGGTTGCCGACCCCTGCGTAGCATATTTTAGTTTTGTTTTAATCTGACAAAAGTGGGGGGGTGGAATTGTTTTTCAGAAAAAGTGAGGGTGTTGAAACACCCACATCCCCTCCGTATGCTACGTCCCTGATTGGTAATGATGCTTAGTGTGTTTGAAGCACTGACCCCCACATTTACAGAAAGTGTGTACAATACTGAAGTCGAAGTCTCGGCAAAAGCAAACACACGACTAGGCAAAGCAAAGCAAATTTATCTGTATTGTAAGTTTCATAAACATATTCAAGACGTGCTTCAAGTATTATATTTAGTGGACATGTACTACCGGGAGTATAGCACAACGGTAATTATTTAAAGTAAACTTTAAGTAAAAGGTAAGTAAAACATCTACAGTTTAATTTCCACTCCTAGTAAATGTCCTTATTGTAAAGTATTTTGTATAACAATATACACTTACACTGAGCAAGACACTTACACTATGTATTCTGTATGCATATGCGTGAGTTATACCAATAATAACACTGATAATACAACCGCTGTATTTACATAATAAAAGTTGGCTGATGGCCCACTAATTGTTGGCAAGAAGGAGGGGTGATGTCCTCAGGATCCTGTAATTTCAGTCATGCTAGTATTAATTAGCTGTAGTAATAATTATGTCAATAGAAAGTATTCACAATTATACAATGTGTTCACAAGCAATACAAACATGTGTGTGTGTGTATGTGTGTGTGTGCATTGAATGGCTTCCTTTTATTGGCCCGGGCATTTGCACCAATGTATACAGGTGGTGTGCTGTGTGTCAGCTCGTGAACCCTCAAGCCATTCCAAAAGTGCCATTCTGCCCACTTCTGTTAATCAAGATCCTGTTCGAAAGAATTGGTATAGACCACAATGGGCCTTTAAAATGGACTGCATGAGGGCATCACTTTGTTGTAGTAATAGTAGACAACAAATTGCGATATCTGGAAGCCATGCCTCTTCATAGTATCTCAGCACATTGTTGCAGAGGCACCCTTCCATGTGATCTGCTGAGTCATGATCCCTAAAAAGATCCTGACTGACCAAGGCACACCTTATATGTCACATATATAAAATTGCACAAATTTCTGGGGATTAAATCAATTCAGATCAGTATTTACCATCTGCAGACTAATGGGCTGGTTGAAATTAAATGCTTAAAAACATGATTTGTAAGTTTGTTTATGAGGATGTTCAAAATTGGGATAAGTGGCTCAAAGTCCCTATTATTTGCAGTATGACAGGTCCCACAAGTGTTATAAATTATTGTATGGGCACAGGCCACGTGGTGTCCTAAATGTGATTAGAGAAAATTGGGAGGAGGGAACTTTTAAAAGCAAAAATGAAAATCTTGACCTGCGAGCAGGACTGGATGCTGTAGGGCAATTAACACAGGAAAATTTTGCTGCAGGCACAAGAATCCAGGCTGTATAACAGGGGTGTTTGGCTATAGAGGGACTTGAAAATTTGTGAACCCTTTGGAATTGTCAATATTTCTGCATAAATTTGAACTAAAACTTCATCAGTCCTCAACGCAGATGAAGAGAACCAAATCAAACAAATGTGACAAAAATATTAGATTTCGTCATTTATTTATTGAGGAAAATGATCCAATATCACATATGTTAGTGGCAAAAGTATGTGAACCTTTAGGGTTAGCAGAAAATTTGAAGGTGAAATTAGAGTCAGGTGTTTTCAATGAGTGGGATGACAATGAGGTGTAAGTGGGCAACCTGTTTTATTTAAAGAACAGGGATCTAGCAAAGTCTGTGTTTGTGGAAGTGTATAATGGCATGAACAAAGGAGATTTCTGAGAACCTCGGAACAAGAGGTGTTGATGCTCATCAGGCTGGAAAAGGTTACAAAATCATCTCTTAAGAGTTTGGACTCCATAAATCCACAGTGAGACGGATTGTGTACAAATGAAAGAAATTCAAGGCCGTTATTACCCTCCCCAGGAGTGGTCAACCAAAAAAGATCATGCCAAGAGCAAGGTATGTAATAGTCTGTGAGGTCACAAAAGAACCCAAGATAACTTCTAAGCAGCTAAAGACTTTGCTCACATTGGCAAATGTTAATGTTCATGATTCCAGTGTCAGTAGAACACTGAACAACACTGAAAGCCGCTGGTCTCCAAAAAGAACATTGCTGCATGTCTGCAGTTTGCTAAAGATCACATGGACAGGCCAGAAGGCTAGTAGAACAAAGTTTTGTGGATGTATGAGATGAAAACCTCAACAAAAAACTGAAAAATGTTTTGGTTCAAAAGATAAGCATTATGTTTGGAGAAAGGAAAACACTGCACTTCATCCCATCTGTGAAACTGATGTTTCGGGCCTGTTTTGCTGCATCTGGGCCAGGACGACTTGCCATCATTGAAGGAACAATGAATTCAGAATTATATCAGCAAATGCTGAAGGAAAAATATCAGTACTTGTGCAGTTATTGCTGCACAAGGGGGTCATACCATACTAAATGCAAAGGTTCACGTACTTTTGCCATTCATAGATATGTGATATTGGATCATTTACCTCAATAAATAAATGACCAAGTCTGATGTTTTTGTCTCATTTGTTTGATTTGGGTCTCTTTATCTACTTTTTAAGACTTGTGTGAAACTCTGATTCCGTTTTTCAAACGGTTCACAAACTTTCAAACACCACTGCATGCAAGTTTGCACTGGGAGATAAAGTGCTCATTTTACTGCCCATGTCATGCTCTAAATTACTCTACTCTAAATAACTTCTCCAGGGGTGGTTATATGCAGCCATCTGTACCAACTGCCCAAGCACAAAAAAGTGGTTAGAGAATGAATGAAGTTCGAAAATACACCTTTTTTTTTTTTTTTTTTTTTGAGAGGAACTCAAGGCAGTGCTCGACATGTGGAATTTGTTGCAGCCCTGGGTTGGTCTGCTAATGTGTGGACTGTGAGGAAACAAACATCTGTGTTGACTAGAAAAGTCAAAGTGGTGTCTAAATTTGACGCACATCCATCAAGGTGGAATTACCGTTAAGCATGATGCTTTGCACATGCCCAAATATAGTTTTCAATGCGCTCAGGTAGACAGCACTCATATGCCACCCATAGGGGAAACTGCATTACATGTTGGTGATAGCAGACCCATTCTCTAAGTGGGTGGAAGCCTTATTTTGTTCAAAAGAAGATGCACAGACAGTGGTTAAGATTTTAGTCAAAGGGATAATACCAAGGTTTGGGATACCTTTGGTTATTGACTCAGATCAGGGAAGATCATTTACTGTCAGTGTAACGCAAAAGCTGTTTAAGTATTTGAACACTGAATAGAAGTTCCACATCCCTTATCACCTTCAGTCGTCAGGAGTAGTGGAACGAATGAATTGAACATTGAAAGAAAGGATAACTAAGGCCATGATGGAGACAAGGAGGAAGTGGGTAGACTTGTTGCCAGCCATTCTCTGTGAGATCAGAATGATGCCTAGTAAAACTACAAAGCTATCGCCCTTCAGGGTGATTTTTGGGCAACCGTTTTCTACATTCTTGTAAGTACTAATCATTATTTTGTTATAGGGATTGTTTCTACATGTCTTACTATATGGGTGTCTAAAACATTTGGTGTAGAGTGTTTGGACATTCTGCTTATTGCTCTATTTGCTTCCCTGATGGGGATACTAAACCTCTCTTGGGTGCATGCACTCATTTTAAAAGACATGTTGCTCCTTCCATCTTTCCTCCTTCTAAGACAAGGCCTTCAAAACCCCTTCCCATCATGGGTGGAAGGGACGGTAGTCCATTCATATAATTAAAATGTCCTCTCTAAGTTTTCTAACTACACTGCTCAGGTTATGCAAGCTCATATTCCAGAAGGGTGCTATATCTGTCGGCAGAATCCGTGAATCAATCCATCTGCACTTCATTCAGGGTGGGTTAGAGGACCCTATCTCAAAGGGGACAACGGGGTTAATACTGCCCCCAATGGTACAAATGACATTGACATTTGTAAGTATCACATGGGGAGGTCACAGCTGTAGCCGCATTAAACATGGCCCTTCCTGTG
This sequence comes from Scorpiodoras heckelii, assembly GCA_028566435.1. NCBI lineage: Eukaryota > Metazoa > Chordata > Actinopteri > Siluriformes > Doradidae > Scorpiodoras > Scorpiodoras heckelii. Next base: position 7,388 of record JAOVVH010157678.1, on the reverse strand, counting down.
CTATTGTAACCAGGATTTATTTTTCCAGTTTCTTGTCGGCGTAATGGCACTAAACCTGTAGGTATGTTGGCCCCCTCCATGTGTAATGTCACATACATAGAGTGTAATTGAACATTCAATAACAAATATTGTTCTACACTACTAGGGAGCCAAGCTTCCTAGTCTCAACCAGGTGTAAATGGTACCAACATGATTGTGGACTGGTATTTGGTTTGTGGTAATATGGCCTGGGATTTCTTGCTTAAGGGAGCAGCACATGTGCCTTCACTCTGCTATGTTCTAATTTCAGAATCCTGTGCCCTGGTGGTTCCCCTCAGCATACATAAGCGATCCTTTGGCCCAGTGCCACCAGAACACAGGTTAACTTCTTGATGACACCGTTATTGGACCCCTCCTTTTGCTACAGTAAAACATTGCTCTTGTCTTAGATAAGCTGCGACAGATCTCGCATTGGCATGAGCACAGAAGAGACAGGTGACGTTGCCTGGGGAGGGTGGTACTTTATTTTTGGCTTCTTCACACCGTATCTATCCATGATAGCTCCTGTTCTTATTATCATGCTTTTGATTTGTCTCTTTGGCCCCTGTATGCTTTCGCTCCTGCGTGCTTTTGTCACCCGTTTAATGACTTCACTGATTAATCCTACTTACATGATCATGGTCCTTAACCATGATCCATGCACCTTGAAGCACCTTGTGTGATTCCATTGGAATCAAAGGGGGGATTTGCAGGGGTACATGATTAGTGCTGCAACCACACCCCTGTTTTTTTTCTGTTCTTTGTGCTCTCTTCTGTTCTTCTGTTGTTTTTTCCATGACCTAACCCTGTCTTATTCTTTTTTTGTTGATCAGGCAATTACTAAACTAAGACATCTGTCTAGACATGACTTACATTTCATGATCAGCTCATGCATAGTTTGGGTTACAATAAATTACACTTCTGTTTGTGTTGTTTAGCATGCCCAGGATATTTCTGTTTTTCTCCGTAATGCCTATTTCATGGTGTACTTAAGCTAAATCCACTCTGGAGGATTATTGGGGCAATTTTGGGTTTGAGTCACTAATCCCAAGATTCGCAGTGGCTTATAATTCAATGCTGATCAAAACTGAGTATGTCCAAAAGACCCTGTAGTGCAGAAGTCCAGCTTGGTATAAATGCTGGCCTGCTGCAGCACCTCAAATGCAATGGCCAGGTGGCAAGGATGAACAGCGGATGAACCCCAGGTCCAAAGACTCTCAAATATACTCCTCTATTGACTTCTGCTCTGGAAGATTCAGAGAAGAGCCTTCAGTTCAATTCAATTAATTTTTATTTCTAAAGTGCTTTTAACAATGGACATTGTCTTAAAGCAGCTTTACAAAGACATAAATTTGGACATATCTTATAGATTTTGTCCCTAAATGTTATCCCTAATGAGCAAGCCGGAGATGGTGGTGACAATGAAAGACTCCCTCAGATGTTAAAAGGAAGAAACCTTGAGGGGAACTAGACTCAAAAGGGAACCCATCCTCATGTGGCTGACACTGGATAGTGCAATAATAAATAACTGAGTATAACTTCTAGAACTGAGTGCTATATAGTAAACAAAACAAAACAAAACCTGAACCAGTAAACTGATTAAAATGTAACATGAAGTACACCCTGTCGAATTTATAGACTGTTCTCTGATGGAGATTTGACTGATAAAGTCCAAAACTAGATGTGGCGGGGCGGTAACGTGCGGGCAAATATTAAAGCTACTATACCCTTAACATAACTCCAAAGAATTTGCAGACTACACCACCCTGGGAATTTCGCCCAGGGAAATACTTACCCAAACAAAAACAAGGGGAAAGGCACTCAGGTTCATTTAGCCAAAAATAGCATGAGACGTGTACTTGAGAGAAAAGTGGAAAACAATTTATTACTTAGTTTAAATGTCACAAAATATTAAAAAAAAACCTTAAAATCTGATATCCAAAACAGTAGGTAGTTATCACAAGAATACTAGGCTCCATGGGAATTCCCAAGCCCACTATCAATTCCCAAGGAAGAAGACAGGGGAAAAAGAGAATGAAAGAAACCAAACAATGGACAAATTTAACACATTCAAAATAGAATACAATAAGTAAACAAATAAACCAAAAAGATGAGTTCATTTCCACAACACACTAAAACCAACCAAGAAAGGAAAAGCAAAATACCACATAAATGATAATAAATCACAGGTGTGTGTAGGTGGAGACAAAACAGCAGTGTTTCCTGCAGCGCGTTAACCAGGAAGAATCAGGAAAAACCAGGAAGAGCCAGGAAGCAGCAACTAAAAAGCTCAGACTCAGCCGCCTATAAATAAAGCCATTAAAATCACATAACCCGTTTAGACTACCTCTATTTTGGATAATTGTGCAACGAAGCATACATACCAGAGTCAGGCAACCACAGTGCCCAAAAAACCCAGCACGACAGTAGGAAGCAGCAGCAAGGAGGTTTCAACTATTTATAAAACACAATGACGCCTTAACTACATCATTTAATTAAAAACAGAGAAGTACAGCTAGAGAAACCTACTTACAATGACTGCACCGCCGGTAAAATGAACTGGAGCGTGCTTAACGCACATGCTGTACAGTTCTGGCAGAAATAAAAGCAGTACAGGCCGAGCCCACACCGATACGGTGAGACCCGGCGAGTAGCGTGAAACTTCAGACTGAGGGGGTGGGTCCTCTAGCTCCAGACCCCCTGTTAGGCACTTACCTGCCCTTATATACTCTATGACTACCCAAGTCATATGTGCCAATTATCCAATCCCCATGCATGCACTGAATATTAACACCTGTGCACAGGGAGGCAAAAGCCTCACCTGTCACATGTACATGGCAATTAGTGAGAAGAAAAAGAATGCAGATTATTAGGTATGCTCTTCCACCAGTGTTTAGGAAAAAAATTACATTTTGTGCAGCATGCAAGCAGGCTCTCTGACAAGACTAGCTATGGCAGCATAGCTAAAAGGGAGAGCCAGTAGGTAACACAGACATGATGGAGTCCTGGGACATAAAGCATCCCACCACTCCACCATCAACAAATCTGAGTGAACGACTGACAGTGGGGGGCAACAGCATCCGAACATCCCAGTTTACCAGAACACTCTATGCCCAGAAACCCTCCAGATCTGCGCCTTTAACTAAGAGAAGAGCTACTGACAAAAGGCTTGACTAAACAAATAAGTTTTCAGCCTAGACACAAACAATGTGACTGTGTCTGTGTCCCGAACACTAATTGGAAGGCTGTTGCATAACTGTGAGGCTTTGTATGGGAAAGCTCTGCCCCCGCTGTAGTCTTCAATAATCGAGGTACCAACCAAGAACCTGCGTCTTTTGACAGAAGTAGGCGTGGAGGATCATAACATACTAAAATTTCGCACAGGTATTGTGGTGTGAGACCATTCAGTGCCTTATAGCTTAATAGTAGTATTTTATAATCAATACAAAATTTGACTGGAAGCCACTGCAGTGTGGATAAAATAGGGGTAATATGATCATATATTCTGGTTCTAGTAAGGACTCTGGCAGCTGCATTCTGAACTAACTGGAGCTTGTTTATACACTTACTGGACCATCCAGACAGCAAGGCATTACAATAATCCAACCCAGATGTAACAAAAGCTCAAACTAATATTTCTGCATCATGCTAAGTCATTGTATTTCTTACTTTAGCAATATTTCTAAGATGAAAGAAGGCTATCCTAGTAATATTATCTACATAAACTTCAAATGAAAGACTGGAGTCAACAATCACACCAAGATCTTTTACAGCTGCACATGATGTAATTGAAAAGCCATCCAGAGTTACTACATAATCAGAAAGCTTACTTCTAGCTGCCTGAGGTCCTGGTACAAGTACTTCTCTCTTATCAGAATTAAGCAGAAGAAAGCTATTCAGCTTCCAGTGTCTAACATCCTTTACACATTCCTCAACTTTATTAAACTGGTGTCTCTCATGTGGCCTTGTTGAGACATATAGCTGTTTGTCATCAGCATAACAGTGGAAACTTATACCATGTTTACGAATGATTTTACCCAGATGTAGCATATATAAAGAAATGAACAATGGGCCTAAAACAGAATCTTGTGGAAACTTAACCTTAGTGTACTTGGAGAACTCACCATTTAGGTCTACAAACTGATAACAATCAGTCAAATAGGACCTGAACCAGGAGAGGGCCATTCCCTTAACTCCAAAAACATTTTCTAATCTATCAAGGAGAATAGTATGATTGACAGTGTCAAAAGCTGCACTAAGGTCAAGTAACAAGCAAGTACACACAACCCTGACCAGAGGCCAGCAGTAAGTCATTTACCACTTTATCCAGCACTGTATCTGTTCAATAATGAGGCCTAAATCCTGACTGATTGTTATGCCTATGTTTTCCAGCATAGCTGCTATGATACAAACTTTTCCAGGATTTTGGCGATAAATGGAAGGTTTGATATTGGCCTATAGTTAGACAGCTGACAGGGGTTGAGGTTAGGATTTTTAATCAGGGGTTTGATAACTGCTTGTTTAAAGTATTTGGGTACATAGACGATGCTAAGAGAAGAATTAATAATATTTAGAAGAGGTTCAATTGTTTCTGGTACTATCTGTTTGAAGAAATTTTAGGTAAAGGATCTAGTACACAAATTGATGATTTTGAAGGGGAGATTAGTGAAATTCATTCAGTCTCTTGAAGGTGAATAAAACTTTCAAATCGCTGATCTGATATGGTTATACTGGCTTCTACATGGTTTGTTACCAGATTGTCTGGTCTTAAGTTTGTATGAATGTTTTGCCTGATATTTTCAATTTTGCCATCGAAGAAATTCATGAAGTCATCACTCCTACATGATGGTGCACATGCGTCTGTGGTGGTCTTATTCCTACTTAATTTTGCTACAGTTCTAAATAAGAATCTATGATTATTTTTATTATTTTCTATCAGAGTGGAGAGATATGTTGACCTAACAGCACTAATGTCTTAGGCTCTCCTTTCAAGCTGTTTGAAATACTACCAGTTTAGTTTGGTGCCATTTATGTTCTAGTTTGTGAACCATCTTTTTAAAGCACGTATTTGATTGTTATACCAGGGTGTTATTTTTTTTCTCTATACTTATTTTTCTTTTAAGAGGAGCTACAATATCCAGAGTACAGAAAAACATTGACTATAAACAGTCAGTCACTAGGTCAAGTTCTGTGGGGTCAGACTGCAATACAGTCAGACTTTATCATTCTGGGAGATAATTAATAGAATTATGTGCAGTAGCTGATGTGAATGTATGTTTGATGCAGCAGCATGGCAAAGAGCATATATTATGACCAAGACAAATTTTGAATGAGATAAGATAATGATCTGAGACAGCTTCAGAATGTGGAAATGTAACTATATTTTCTATTTAGTCCAAAGATAGTCCAATAGTCCAGTAGATCAAGTGTATGAGCACCACAGTAAGTGAGTCCTATTACATTCTGATTTACTCCTACTGAGTCTAGAATGGACACATATGCTATTCTCAGAGGGTGTTTTGCATTATCAAAATGAATATTGAAGTCTCCAACAATTAATGCTTAGTTTAAAAAATCTAATAGGTCTGGAGAAAATATCTGCAAATTCACAAAGAAATTCAAAATATGGCCCTGGGGGTCTGTAAATAATAATTAGAGGAATCGACTGGGCAGACTTATTTTTTGTGGCTACCCATGTTAAGTTAGTATAGAGAACTTCAAATGCATCGAATTTATGTCCATGTTTTTGTGAAACGCTTAGATTATCATTATGAATAAGTGCAAAACCTCCTCCTCTGCCAGTTAGACGAGACTGATGTATGTAAATGTACCCTGGAGGACTAACCTCATTTAATGCTACATATTCATTTGGTTTATTCCATGTTTGTTAGACACAGTACATTAAACTCGTGATAAGTAATAGTTTCGTTAATAATAAGTGCTTTCGATGAAAGAGACCTAATATTTAACAATGCTACTTTTAGATCAAAGGTGCTGGCTGTGCATTCAATATGATCTAATTGAAACAAACTTTGTGTAAACTAAAACAAACTTTGTGTATTTCTTCATTTTTGTTTAGCTGGGGGAACAGAAACAGACTCAATATGGTGGAACCTGAGTGATGACTCAGTGCAGCCAGCAGATGGTTGGTTTAGTCTGTTTGTCCACTCCTTGGCCTTGGCTCTGGATTGTCACAGATTGACTAGCCCTGTTCTGAGACTATGAGCTATGCTGCAAAAATTGAGAGCAGCACCTTCACATAACACGCCAGCCTTGCCCTCAAAATTGCTCCAATTATCTATAAAGCCCACACTGTTTTCTTGCCTTAGCGTCAGCCTTGGCTTGGCAATTATGCCGCTGAGTCAACACTCATTCTCCCCGCTGTGAGGGCTCTAATACGGAGTTCGGTGATTGCTAACTCCACCTAAGGCATCCAGACTTTCCCTACAGAAACTGCACTACTCTCACACTCTCTATCTGAAGTCTGGATGTGCACCTCTAAAGCTTTAATCATCTCTGTCAAAGGGCTAACTAATACACACTTATCACAAGTAAAATTATCGCTACGGATAAGACGGAGGAAGAATGACTGAATATCCTGCACTCCACACTGAACAAGTTGAATGTTGGCCATGATAAATGTTATCATACCTTATCGGAGTTTGTGGAGGTTGTTATAGGCAGAGCCAATGTGGATGGTGTCTGCTTGCTGTCTATAGACGAACAATGAAAACTGGCAACGAAAAAGTGGTGCTGGAGAAAAAAAGTTTAAAAACACAGAAAAAATAGTAGATGAAAATACAAAAAAATAGTAAAACTCGGATGCAGTAAAGTTAAAAAATGCCAATGCAGGCAACTCAGGCAACTCCCGGCAAAAACCGTGGGTAGTCCCCGGGAGAAGGTCGATTGCACAGTCATAGGCCCATGAGCTCCTGGGCCTTTTGCTTGCTGAAAACCTCCCTGAAGTCCTTTCAGGCTTTCAAGACCTAGCCTCAAATGATGAGCCAGGTCTTTATCAATAAAGTTCGGGTGAGCTTACCTCCCCAACCAATAAAACCTGGTAGGGAGAGGCTGGACTGGACCAGGCCCTGTAGTTTCCCAGGCTTCACGTAATCTCGGCCCCTCTGAATTGCATGGGTTCGGTGGAAGTGGTCGTGACCGCGGAGTAATTGGGGCTGGTGTTTAAATGCCAGGAGGCAGACGTCGAGCACCTGATACAAAGATCAAATACATGTTGGTCAGATAGGTGGGATGGGGGATCGCTAGAGGTGAGGTCATCTTTAAGTTTTTCATTAAGCCCTCTCTGAAAAATCACTGCGAAGCCTCCTCATTCGACCCACTCTCAGCGGCCAGGGATAAATTAAGAGCAG
>JAOVVH010157647.1:0-11922 GCA_028566435.1 Scorpiodoras heckelii | reverse complement strand
CCAGCAAGCAGGTTAGCTTCAGAGCGTAAGTTGCTATAGCAACTGACACCGAGTTTGTTTTAACCCGGTTTCTGGAAAAGAAAACTCCAAGTTTTAGTGAACTCAGAGTTAAGGAAGCCTGAGTAAGTCACTTAACCCGCTTTCTGGAATACCCCCCAGATCTCTTGATGGTATACATACTGCTGAACCAGCGCAGCCTCTCTCTGGATCTTTTGAGCCATCCGTGAATATAAGTATGTGGCATATAAGTATGTGTATGCAGATAATTCTGCACAACATCCTTAGATGACATCTCTTTTGGTTTCTTTTTGATTCGTATGTGGATACCCAAATCTACTAGTGGTAGGGGAAACAACCATGGCTGAATGGGAGACAAAGGGATAGTAGGACAGTACTGCAGTTGGTGAAGCCCTATACTCTCTGCTTTGGCATCACCTATCCACCCAAAGCTTCTGAGGCTGGTTTTATCATGTTCCCAGCAATCTCTCAGTACCTCTTTTGTTGGATGGCCCTCATATTGCCCTTTCACAGCATGCACAGTTCACATCACATAGCATCATAATCAGGCAGTTTGTGGTCGTGGTTGTGTCCTAAATAACTCCACACTGTCTTCACGAGTTCCCTATGTAGGATGCGACTTCTAATCCACAGGTAGTGCACTATGTATCTAACATCGAGTCATTTAGTATACAACCAGTGACAAAACGAAAACCCAGTAAAAGGAGCGAATGAAAAGCAAAACAAAAGTTCCCAAAAATCGTCCTCGGTTTAGTTAGTTAGTTAGATCTGTCTTTATTTATTTATTTATTTATTTATTTATTTATTTTTATAAATAATAATTAATAATAATTATTATTATTATTATTGTTATTAATAAAGCTCCGATTATGACGCGGCATGCTCAGAATGTTTTGTTGCCATGGCAATGCTGGAACATGACATACTATTATTATATTATTAGGGGTCCGTGCTCAGAACCCTATTGTTTTCCTTAGGATTTTTTTCCTATTATTTTCCTATTATTATTCTCGTTCTTGTTCTTATTATTCTGCAGACGCACTTTTTGGTATAAAGCTTAGCGCACAGACCAAACCGTAAGTCCTACAGACATGAAACTTGGCAGACTGGTGGGAAACCTTGTCCACTACTCAGACCCAAAAAATCAATGCTAAATCAACCATGGCAATGCTGGAACATGACATACCCTGCTCAGTATGTAGTGCACTATGCCCTGCGCAGTGTGTAGTGCAGTACATAGTAAACAGGGTGTAGTGCAATACATAGAATACATGGAAAGACTGATGGATGGCTGAGGTGCGAGGACCTCGTAATCACCGCTTGCGAAGAAAAACGCATTTTGCTAAAGCCTCCGTACCCAGATGTTTTCACATGTAAAATATATTTTTTTCTCATTCCTTGGTCACATTTTGACGATGTCTCTCCTGCCTGGTCCTTACTCTCCATGGCAGCCGCCACATTTGGTGTCAGAAGCTAGCTCCAGGGATTTGCTGGCACAGATGGCGGACGAAATCAACCATCTTGAGCGGGGGCTGAGTGGATCCAACGACCAGAAGACTCCTCGCTGGGGCGCAGAGGGACTCAGTTTCCAGGTCCTGCCGGAGGGAGAAGAAACGCTTGCAGCACAGGCCACGGGGTCCATGCTGCTTCGAGCCGCTGGTGTGCGCGTGAAGTGGGGCGTGAAGAGCACGGGGAGATGGAGAGCGGACAGGCCATCGGGAAGCAGCACACGGCCATGGGCTTCCAGCTTCCATGTTTCGCGGAGGATTCGGACTGGACCATTTTCAAGGCACAGATGGACATTGTCTCAGAGCGCACTGGGTGGATGGATAGTGAAGCCGTGGATCACCTATGCCTCGGGTCCAGCTTCAGCCATCAGCCACCGGAAATGGCCGCCAGACAACTCTTTGTGAGCCAGCGACGTGAACCAGGCGAGCGAATTTCAGTCCTGGCCGCCGAAGTGCTGATACTAACGTGGCTGGCTTATCCGAATTTTCCATTGGACATTCAACAACAATTGGCACTCCGCCAGTTTCTGTGTGCATTGGGACTGAACGAACTACAAATGCACGTCCACTTGGCTGATCGGAGCTCGCTGGAATCTGCGGTGAAAGAGTCAGAGAGAGCTGAACTGATCCTGTCATGCTGGCATGGAGATGGGGGAAGAACGCATAGTGCCGCCGCTGGGAAGCCTGGGTTTCGTGGTTCGTCTGGAAGTGCCATTGTCTGCTGGAGCTGCGGGGAATGGGGTCACGTGTCATCACAGTGCGGCGTGCTGGGGAGCAGAACTGGCGCCACTGACTCTGACAGCGGTTCTCCTGCGTTGTTATCTTCGCGGCTGCTTGGCACTGAAGGACACTATGTGGATTGTAATTTCGGCCAGACGACGGTAAGAGCTATGCTCCATACGGGCTCCTCAGTGTCACTACTTTGCCGGGATGTGTTTGAGCGTGCCGTGGGGGGTCAGGTTGGTTTGGTTAATGAGTGGGCTAATTTGAGGTCTGTGTCTGGTGAGAGCATCGAGCTATGGGGTACTGTACTGCCACTGTTAGTTTTGGGCAGGGTCCTCTCACTCATAAGTTTTGGTTGGCTAACGTCGGGGAACAATGCACCCTGGGTCTCGATTTTGTAGAACACTATGGGGCTGTTATCGACTGTAAACACAGATCAGTGAGATTTAATGGGAAACTGGTCATGCTACACAACTTGCCGGGCATGTCAGGGGTTAAACAGGCGATCACAGCTGGTGTGGTGCATCTCGACCTGCTGCGTGAGCTATGGGAGTGGAGTGTGAACTGTGAACTGTCTGACTCGCAAAAGGGGGTGCTTTGGGATTTGTTAGAATGCTACAGGGGCGTCTTCGCGAGTTTGGAACGTGATTGCACTCAGACGGGGTTAACTGAACACAAAATCGTTACAGGCAACGCTGCGCCTATTCGTTTGAGGTCGCACTGGCTGCCATTTGCAAAACGTGCGGCAGCCGAGCAGCAAATTGGTGAGATGGCCGCGCTGGGCGTGATCGAGCGTTTAATGAGCCTGTGGGCGGCGCCAGTCGTCCTCGCGAGGAAAAAAGATGGTTCTTGGCGTTTTTGCGTGGATTATAGGCGTCTTAATGCAATCACAAGGGTAGACTCATATCCGTTGCCGCGGATCGATGACTCGCTGGAACAGCTGTCCGGTTCGGCTTGGTTTAGCTCCCTAGACCCACATAGCGGTTACTGGCAAGTCCCGTTAGCGAAGGCGGACAGGGAGAAAACCGCGTTCACGATTGGCACCGAGCTATGGCAATTTACCACTCTTCCATTCAGATTATGTAATGCCCCGGCCACATTTGAGCGGTTAATGGAGCGCGTTCTGAAGGGGGTTCCGAAATCAGTGTGGTGTATTTAGACAATGTGCTGGTTCATGCACCAGATTTCGAGTCCGCATTGTCTAACTTGGAGCTCGTTCTGGATCTCATTAAGGCGGCAAACCTAAAGCTCAAAGTGCAATTTATTGCAAACACACATTAGCTTTCTGGGGCACATTGTGAGCGGGGCGGGTATCGAGACGGACCCGAAGAAGACGGAAGCCATTTGCAGCTGGCCGACGCCGCGTAATACAAAGCAGGTCCGCAGTTTCCTCAGCCTCGCATCCTACTACCGGATATCGCAGCCCCACTTCACCATCTGACAAAGGGCGGCGTGAAATTCCAGTGGTCGGCTGACGCAGAATGAGCGTTTGGTGCATTGAAACAGCGGTTGTGCAGTGCACCAATTTTGGCGTCCCCTAAGTTGTCCAAGCATTTCATAGTGGACACAGACGCTAGCGATCACGGGTTGGGGGGCTTGCTTTCACAGGTCCAGGATGGGGCTGAATGTGTGATCGCATATTTCATCCGGCGGCTGGATAAAGCTGAGCGTAATTACTGCATTACCCGCAGAGAACTGCTGGCTGTAGTCACGGGGCTGGAACATTTTCGGCCGTATTTATACGGGGTGCTGTTTTTGCTGCGCTCCGATCACGCGTCCCTTCAGTGGTTATTGCGTTTCCGTGAGCCGGAGGGCCAGCTCGCGAGATGGTTGGCCAGACTGCAAGAGTTTGACTTTGAGATCGAACACCGCCCGGGGCGGGGTCATAATAACGCGGATGCTCTCTCATGTAGGCCGTGCGAACGATCGGGGTGCAAATACTGCTCACGTGCCGAGAACGCTTCCACTGACATCGGACGGTGCGCCGCAGTCACGCGTGCCGGGCCTGAGCAGGTCGAAATCGTGTGTGTGCGCCGGTTGACAACTTTGGGGAAGCCCAGAAGAAGGACCCGGAGGTCACGTGTGTGGTTTGCGCTTTGTAGTCATCGGTCGTGCCCGACTGGGCTAGCGTCATGATTGCTGGGCCGGTTGCTAAGGCGTTGTGTTCAAATTGGGGCAGTCTGAAACTCGTGCGGGGCATTTTGTGTCGTGTATGGGACAATCCAGTGGGCAAGCGGCCGGTCACTGAATACGTGGTTCCCTGTGAGCTGCGTGACGTGGTTTTGCGGGCCGTTCATGGGGCTCCAGGTGCAGGGCATTTTGGGGGTCACGAAAACTCTACACAGGCTTCACCAGCGTTTTTACCGGCCGGGTTGCCACTTGGACATTGAGCTGTTCGTCCACTGTTGTGACGTTTGCACCGCGAAAAGGGTCCAGCGAAACCGGCTAGGGCACCATTAATACTGTTACAGTCGACGTGTTAGGACCGTTTCCGGTGTCTAACTGACGCGGGTAACCGTTTCGTGTTAGTGGCAATGGACTATTTCACAAAGTGCGAAGGTCTGCCGGATCCTGGGCATGCAAAAGACCACCCCGCTCCACCCGCAGAGTGAGTGTTTGGTAGAGTGGTTCAACCGCACCCTGGCTACACAGTTGGTGATGGTCACAACCACCCACCAGCGTGATTGGGATAAACACCTACCGGTCATGTTGTTAGATCCAGGAGACCATGGGTTTCACTCCAGCTCTGCTCACGTTTGATCGTGAGCTGCGCATGCCCGTCGACTTAGCATTCGGGGTGCCTCCTAGTGTAGAGGGGGGTTGCGAACCTGGGCCTAAATTTGTCTCTGACCTGCTCTCTACTCTTCACAGGGTGCATCAGCTCACTAGGGAGAATCAGTTGGGGGCGAGTGCAAAGCAGAAGCAGGCATACGATATGTGGTGCGTAGGGGAACCGTTGAATGTGGGCGCCGAGGTCTGGTTATATAACCCGCAGCGTAAGAGGGGACTCTGCCCGAAACTCCAGTGTGCCTGGGTGGGTCCTTGCACTGTTCTGTCACGTTTGGGGGAGGTTGTGTATAAGATTCACTGGGGCAGACAACGCCTGGTCATCCACCGTGACCGTCTTGCACCATACAGACCAAAACTGGCAGCCAGTGGACACTGTACAGACTCTCAGGGGCCTGCCCCTGCAACGAACTCACCCCTGCCTGCCCCCGCCCGGCCTCAGCAGACATGGAGGCCGCCACGTCATCTCAGGGACTTTGTTGTCTCGGACTGAGGACTGTTCCTGTTCCTGTTCCGTTCCTTTTTTTCTTGGGGGGACTTTGGGGTGGGTCACCGGGACGTCTGACCTCTTTGGGGGGGCTGTGTGACGGCTGTCACTGTATGTGTGTTTGGGGGCGGGGTTATGCAGTTTCTGTGTGTGCTCCCAGCATGCCTTGCGGCTATTTTCATGGGCTCACCGAGGGGGGAGCCGATTCTTTTGTTCCTGTTCTGGCCTGTGTTACAGGCAGTTTGTAAGAAAAGAGAATAAAAAAGCCTTACTTGGGGACGATGTCTCTCCTACCTGGTCCTTACTCTCCATGCCAGCCGCCACATTATTATTAGGGGTCTGAGCACTAGCACTACTTTTTATTCTTATTCTTCAGACACACTTTTTGGACTAATAACTTGTCGCACAGACTGAACAGTAAGTCCTACAGACATGAAACTTGGCAGGCTGGTAGGAAACCTTCCCCACTACTCAGGCACATAAAATCAGCCTAAATATGGCGTTTTGGCGAAGAAAAATACATTTTGCTAAAGCCTCTGTACCCAGACGTTTTCAAAATAGATTTTTTTTTCCCCTCATTCCTTGGTTTAAAACAGAAAAAAGTTCAGCGTAATGCCATAGCTACGCCTCTTAGATTTCGTGTAAATTAGGCAAAGATGCAAAACCTACTTTTGCAGATTAGTCCTAGGATTTTCAGCCAATCAATATAAAAAATACAAAGAATTCAGAATTCCCTCATAGTTGATAATTATCAAAAACAATTTGACTTTTTTTTTTATACAACATGGCTGCCACGTGCTAATTTACAAAAAATCAGCCCAATAGATATGGCTGAGGTGCGAGGACCCCGTAATCTTTATTATTGTTGTTGTTATTGTTATTAAGCTGCCTACGACTGTTCTAGAAAGTACCAACACCTGTATACACAGATCAACTCCACAAGAGGGCGCCGTTGTCCGCGAATTAACCCCCCACCTGCGCCCATACACTGCGCATGCGCACGGATGGATCGGTACCTCCAGAGTAAAGGACCGCTATCGAGACTCTGCGTTCCGAGGCGCTGCTCCACTGAGCCGTAAACGCAGGACGTGTTTCTGAACCTGTGCCACATTTTCCCGGAGATTTCTAAAGCCCATAAGTTTGCTTGTGTTTTTTAAAAGAGTGCTGTTTGTACTGCAGACGCGCTGGATTAACGTTTACAACGGGGGGAAGAAAAAAGAGCAGGAAAACGTCCAGGAATCCCGTTAACCGCTGGAGGTCTGCGGTGGTGTTAGTTATTGACTTATTGACTTATTTAACGTTAACGTTCCGGTTCAGATTCACACCGCGCTCAGATCCGCTTTCTGATCCTGTTTAACTCATTAAGTCGTGTTTTCTGGACTCGGGCTGGATTTTTTACACGTTTCTCACATTCACACGTCGACAAAAAAAACAACAGAAAAACACAAGGAGCAGCGTTTAAAGATGTCTGTTGCGGGCTTAAAGAAGCAGTTTTACAAAGCAAGCCAGGTTTGTTATTATTATTATTATTATTATTATTATTATTATTATTATTATTATTATTATTATTATAACTTTTTACAAAAAACATATCAGTATTTTATGTTCAGGTCCTGTTAGGAATTCTGTACATAAAGTTTTATAACTTTCTGTAGTGTTACATCAGATAAATTACAGGTTATAAGTGGGATATAACAGTTTATAACTTTGTCTGAATGTTTATGTTTATATGTTTATATATATATATATATATGTGTGTGTGTGTGTGTGTGTATATATATATATATATAAATAATGCATGCAAAGGCATGAAGAGTGATGTCCATGTTGGGTTTAATCCTGTTTATTCTCTTGTTCCTCTGGTGCTTTAACTTTGGATGTTTGTCTGAGAAGTTACAGCTGTTAAAGCTTTTACAGGTTTTTTTTTGTGCAAAAATGCATTCTGCACTCTGTAAATTTACAGACTTTGCATATATGACAAATTTAAGAAGGTTTATAAGACTTAACAGGGCAGGGTTGGTCCTGTAACTGCAGTGCCATAACACTGGTTTTGAGGTTAGACCAGTTAGGAAAATATGTGCCACGTTTGCTATAACTGGTCTGGTCTTGGGGGTGGGGGGTATGTGGGATCCATCTAAGTGTGTGTGAATGTGGGTTAAGTTCAGGATCGTGCTGAGTCTACTGAACCACGGGCTCCTCTATATCACACACCTCTGAAACCTTCCTCTTTATTAAGCATTGGTTGGGGTTGGCTCTGTTTTCAGAGCAGCTAGATGTTGAGTGGTTTGTGGGTGTGAAACGCCTCGCTTTGCCTCGCCTCGCTTTGCCTCGCCTCGCCTCGCCTGTCCCTTCTACTCACTGCTGCACAGTTGTGGAAAGCAGTTCGTCTTCCTCCTCGTTGCTCACCGAGGCGATGATTAAGAAGCATTGCACTGATTCTGATCTTAACATAGTACCGGTGTTAACAAACCCAGCTTACGCTCCGATAACAAAACCAGATGTACCGCATAGTGCTACGCAACATCACCGGCGCATAAAGTAAGCCGCCAGCTTAAGCAGTTCTTGAGATACCAAAATGTTAGTTGCAGAACCCCTGTCTACAAAATGACACAAAAATTGCCCTGCCTCTGAACAACGTCGTCACGCTCGATGGTGTGACATTTCGTAAAGTTTTAGTCTTTACAAGACATCACAGGATATTGGAGAGTAAACTGCTAGAACGTTATTCACTAGGTGGCGCTACTCTACAGATGATTCATAACGAGTTAGGGTGATGTAATGCGCCTCGTAGAGGACAACGTGAAGTAGGAAATTTGTCATTGTAGGCCAAACAGTTTTCAAGCTATTGCCCAAGAAGTGCTTTGAGCCTCCCTCAGTTCAGGGGGCGCTATAGCACCAAGGGCAACACACACAAACATTATATTCTGTATCAGACACGTGGAGCTACAACCACAACAAGTGTCACGTGGATCGGTGACGTTCCGAACATAAAACGTAATTATTTTAGACAGATGATCAGTGCGGATAATCCGCCTTTTTGATGGCCAGCTTTGACGTTTACTTCACAGCGAAGTACCGATTCAACCGTCCATCTATCCTGATATTACATCCCTCAGGACACTGTACTGTACACCGGTGCCATGGCCATGGAATGGTTTAATCATTATTCTGTCACGGAAACCGCTAGAATATCGTTCAAAGCCTGATTTGCTTCTCGACTTGTTTCAGATAGGTTTTAGTGAGGAAGGAAACAGTCCGGCGTTGTGCCGTTACAGGAAAATGATCAACAGCAGGCTGGTGTGATGAAGCCGAGTCACTCTTACCGCCGTAAAGTTGATTATTTTCCAATAACAACACATCCTTAGAGTGTTTTATTTCTCTTATACAATGTTTTGTTTATGAAAGAATGACTCTATCTATTTACAGTTACTTTAATATTGTAGAACATCTGCAACTGCAACGTTCTCACGTAATAGCAGCTACAAATGACCAATGACGTTCCTACAAATGACAAATGACGTTCCTTCATCAGCCTTATTTCTCTCTCTCTCTCTCTCTCTCTCTCTCTCTCTTGATGTTAAAAATAGATTACAGCTTGTAAGCTACTTTTCTAGCTGCACGACTGTCCAAGGTGCACTTACAGAAAATTAATAATCGCTTTATAAATCGAGAATTTAGACAGTGATGTGGTATAAATAAAAGTAACACGGAGTTGTGTGATCTGATGCTATAACGTCGATATTATGATAAAAATAACATCATGGATATGATGTTAAAATGGAATGTTAAGATGGAAGTGATTATGTTAAAATTTTGTACTGGATCTAATCTCTCTAATCTCTCTCTAATATCAAATTTTTTGGCGCATGTATCACATTTTTAAGAAACACGTCATTAGTGCATTTCGCACATTTCCTAGCGAACCTATACTGTGAGTCGTAAAAATATCTTCGAGAACTGTAACGTGATATTTCTGTCACATCGTCCACCTCTACATGAAGACGTGTATAATTATACAGTAGACGGTGTTAATTTTAATTTTGGCTTTCCATCTTCGAAATGGTGAACAGGCCATGCCCACACGAGCAGGCTTTGCATCCTGCGACACCCTGAAGTAGTTTTTGAAGTGACGTTATCTACACTGGAATAGCAAAACATTAACAGTGTAAATATTAAGTGTTAGGATATTTTTCTGATTACCCTCGGGGGTGCATAAGTGTATGATCATTCTGATTTATTGAGACTAAAGACATGAAATATAAAATACTCAAGAAAAGCGGTTAAGAAAAGCGGTATGGAAGAGGAAAAAGAAATGTGATAGGTTTAGAAATATAAGCTGATCCAGAGCTGAGGGACAGAGCATGATAAGAAATAAGCCAACGTGTCCTGAGCAACGTGTACCAAACCAATATCAAACCAGAACAGCGTGTCCTGTCTTGATGATGTAATCATTCCGCGCTGGGCATGAAGAGTGTAATACCGGAAGTACAAAATAAGAGCACTAAAAATACAGAAAATACAAAATACGGAGAATTACAAGGATTTTATCCTAACATTAAGAAATTTATATCCCTGATATATCATCCCATTTCTGAGCAGGCAACATGTTTAGCCACCTGTCAGAAATGTTCTGTAGCCATGTGACCAGTTTAGTGACTTAGGCAGCAGTAACTCAGTGTGTGTCGATGCCTTTAATTAAACTCCAACTCTAATCAGTATATCAGATGAACGAAAGACAAAAACTATTTTTTATTTTAAATAATGAAAAGATGTCAATTATCTTTAATATTTCACTTTTATCAAATAAAGTCGAGTGAATAATGAGGCAACATTCAACAATCGTTTCTCTTAAAATAGACCAGTGATAAACGGTAACAACATTTTCAACGGTCCTACGATGCCGACGTGCACGTACAACACAAATCACAATGTGTGTTAAAACCATGATTAAAAAATAAATTGCATGATAGCACTAGTATTTACACATACAAAATAGTTCAAAGATATTCCAAAATAAAATCTGATTGTTTTTATCCAATATGTTTACATGCACTTAAATAATCAAATAATGGGAAAACTTCAAGTTTACACAGTTCAATCAATAACTCAGTGTGTGTCAGATATTAAATGATGATAATATTGATTATAATCAAGCTCACAGATCAGGTGTGTCCAAATATTAGGTCTAGACGATTATTCAGAATTTGCTTTTAGCCTTAAAACTGAGATGACGATTCTTATCTTACCAGTTTTCTTTTCTTACCAATGTGTAACCTGACACCCGATCTGTACCTTGAACACTGAGCAAAAATAACCATCATTTATTATAAAACATTATTCACGAGAGTGTAGTGTGTCCTCGCAACGTTAAAAAGAAGGCAGTGATATTAGTAGCTGGTTAAACAGTCATCGTTTGAGCTTTGTGAGTGATGCGTCACGGGCAGAATGAAAAACTAACTCAAATGTTATCCAACTATTATTATGGATTAACGCTAAATTAATAAGGAGGTGCTGTTTGGCTAAACTGACACATTCAAGTGCTGTAACTCTGGAAGATTTTTTAACTGTTTGGCTTTCTGACATTAGCTAAATGATGCTAAACCAAGAATGACTGGACACTTAGACACAGGATCTCCGTGCACATAAACTAGAGAGAAATGAACGTCGAGTCTCTTGTTGTTTACTCTTAGCTTTGTTGTTTGACTGAACACTGAAGATCTAATGTATTCCTATGCCTACACCAAGGACGTTGTAGTGGTACTGAAAGCCAACATGCATTAAAGTAATTTCCTAGCTAAGAAGCTACGTACTGATAAAGCAACATCATGTTTTCAGAACCAGGAGGCATGGCTAGTTATTGTGAATTTAAGATTTAGCACATAAAATGTACCAAATCTGTGTTTAGAACAAATTTGTTTCTTCTCACTACAAGCATTTGGGTCATTGTAAAATCCTCAAGTGTCGTTTCTTTCATGTTTTTCTTCTGTAGACTCGCTGTGTTTCAGGTAGATGTGTGAGGTCGTGTGGTACAGAGGCTGTGATGATTGGTACGATGTAAATGTTATGTTATACATCGATGTAGTGTGTTTACTAGTGCTATCAAATTAACGCATTAACGAATTAATTGGTTTAAAAAAATTAACGCCACAAAAAAATTGACGCAGATTAAAAATTTGTTAAATTACACAAGCCAGCGGTGCCATCAGCGAACACGTAATTGACTGTTATGTTACTCGTTTTAGGCTGCATTCCAATCGCAAGTGTAACTAATCTGTATCCCTGCTCCCTACACGCTGCACAGGGTACAGAATCCCAAGGGCAGTTCATAGGGAACTCGGTCACTAAAACGGCTCTATTTGAAACGCCCTGCAACGTCATCAACAGCGGACAGCTGATTGG
>JAOVVH010157639.1:0-11924 GCA_028566435.1 Scorpiodoras heckelii | reverse complement strand
CTCCCTACAATGTCCGGCACCCTGGCTCCCGGTATACATGTGACCATAGCTGAAGGTGTTCCTAAAGGGGTAGCTAGTTTCACATGTCGTAAGATAGAGTCACCTATAACCAGAGCTCTCTGAACAGGCTGCTCGGTGGGTGTATCACTGAGTAGGGTAAACCTGTTTGATACGTGAACAGGTAAAGAGTGGCGTTCCTGTGGGGTAGTTTTAGGCCTACAACTGTTACGCCGAACCGTCACCCACTTGCCCTGCTGTGAGGGCGCTGTCGGAGCAGGGGCACCTGTGGCATCCGGACTGGCTGAGCTGGAGGAGAAACTAGCCTTCTCTAAAGTCTGGATGCGCACCTCTAAAACTTCAAACTTCTGGCTACAAGTTTACACCTATCACAAATAAAGTTAACACTAATGACGGAAGAAGAATAACCAAACATGCCACACTCTGCACAGGGAACAAGAGCAACAGAAGCCATAATTTAAAAGTGAAATAAACAACCGATACTTAGCTTTGGTTAGGTGGTGAAGAGTGGAAGTCACAGTAAAAAATCCGATAAAAATCAGAGAGTCGAGGAAGAAAAAAAAAAGATGCAAAAATACACTCGGTAGAATAGAACTGTAACTAAAAGAAACCGGTATGTCCCGAAAGCTACAAACGCGCTGGCTGTGTTTCTAGTCCGGTAACTTTCCTAAATTTCCGAGTAGCGGTGTTAAAGAAAATCCGCTGTTAAAAAAGACTATTGGATTATAAAAATCACTCGAATACAACTAGAGATATGTGATGCTATGGTTCGTTAAGGTATGTTTGGGAAAGGGATCTTTCTATTACATTTGATGATGATGAATGATATCCATTTGAATAAAATCCATAAGAAAATATTCCCCAGATGTAACTCTGTCAATATCTGAGAGCAGAATTTTAAATTTTTCCACAGATCCTACTTAACTCCTACACGCCTTCATAAGATGTTTAAAAGTGTATCTCCTTTATGTCCTAAATGCAATATTGATCAGGGTACACTTATGCATATGTTTTGGGAATGTATAAAAATTCAAACATTTTGGAGAGATGTCCATCGAGTTGTTATGAAAATATTGGATAAAAGTTTCCATATGTCACCATGTTTTTATCTTTTGAACTATTGCCCCGATATGGTCATAAATGACAATCAAGCTTATTTGTTGGGAGCCGTATCATATTTAGCAAAAAAATGCATTTTACTGCTGTGGATATCTCCAGATGTTCTCTCACTCAATGTGTGGCTGACACAGGTATCGAACCTGCTTCCAATGGAGAAACTTACTTTTGAACTTCACCAAAAACATCGAAAATTCTTGGAAATCTGGTCATCAGTCTGGAAAATGCTGGATCTATAATTTGATTTTCTTTCCTGTGTCATATCTATCTTGTATTTTATTTTATTTTGCCCTATTTCGTTTTCATTTTTTATTTACTTAAGATTATAGAGTATGTTAACCTCCCTCTAATACTGATGTAGCGAGAGATGTTTTTAAATTTGTTTTGTCATTACTTCTCTAAAAATCAATAAACATATAATTTAAAAAAAAGTGCAATAACTTGCGATTAGTCTTTTACATCTCTGTGGAGGAATTAATGCCCACTCTTCTATGCTGAATTGTTTTGATTTGGCTACATTGGAGGATCTTCGAAAGCATGAATGGCCCATTTAAGGCCTTGCCACAGCATCTCAATGGGATTCAAGTTAGGACTTTGAGTCAGCCACTCCAAAACCTTTTTTTTTTCTTTTGAGTCATGCAGATGTGGACTTGCTTGTGTGCTTTGGATCATTCTCCTGCTGCAGAACCTTACTGCACTTGAGCTTTAAGTCACAAACTGACAGGGTCCCAGAGCTTTGTAACCCTTTTCAGACTGGTAGAGTTCAATTATTTTGTTTTGCATCTGTATTAGAATCTCTTTAGAGCATGGCTTTATGTGTTGTTTTTTGAGACCTTGTAGCCTGCATCACATTGCCAGACAGATTTTATTTAAGTGATGTTTAGATTCAACAGGTCTAGCAGTAATCATTGTTTAAAAATGAAACTTAGAACCAGGTAAGGCTGAACATTATTTTTCCTTCAGTAAATGAAGTCATCATTTAAAAACAGCATTATGTGTTTACATGGGTTGTTCTGAAGGTTTTTCTGGATAAAAAGCACTATTACCTTTACATTTCTCAACTGATTTCATTGAGTCATGGTATATTTAAGGGTTTTTGTTCTGCACAGAGTACAAAATAAAGTTGTTTTCTGTTACTTTGAATCTTGATAGTTAGACTATAATTGCTGCTAGATGCTTGAGGAGTTTGTTCAGGCTCACATGAACTGAATTACTTACATGGTGGAAAATGATTGATTTTCATAAGTAATTGTAAAAACTCACATTTTTATTCCTGCAACATACCGTTTTGTACTGACTCAGATTGAAAAAGCACCTTTTAAGCACACATGTACAGTAGGGTGGTCCTTAATTTCGAAAGTGGGTTTTCTTCAGGAGGCACCCCTTGATTCTGTTTCTGTATGTAAACTAAAAATTAGAAAATAATTCAGTCAGATACACACAGATTTAGTGGTCCCTACGTACCATCAAACTTCCTGGATTTTTGCCATGACCGAGTCCCATTTGCACCTCGTCTAAAAGATCTGGGTGTGGCAGGATGGTATGAATTTTGCTGAATATAGCCTGACATTAATATGATGAATTCTTAGTGAAGCGTGGCTGAGTAATTTCACTATCATTTATGTTGAAATAAAATTAGGTCATTGATTCCTTACTTACTTACTGCCATACATCCCATAATGCATTTTACCATTGATGATACTGATGGCCATTTGCAGTAAATGCACATGTAATTAGTTTTGAACTATTTACAGTTTGCAAGTTTAGCATGATTTTTAAAGTTTTTCAAAAATAAAACATCAAACATTGCAGCTGGCAGTATGTCAAAGCCAACAACCAGAATCGAAACAGACTTGTGGCTTATTGGACTAATGTCTGATAGTTTATCTTCAACCAAACTGCCATCCAAGAGAGAGGTTATGTCACTGTTCTATTACTACAAGAAATTGACAAAACAGACAGTTCGTGATGCAGTTCATTTGACAGCTAATGATGTTCTTGATGTCTGGGTGAAGGCAGGCATCCCCATGAAACTGAAAAAACATGTAGTTGAAAAAGTGGAAGGTCTCTTCAAAGAATATGACAAGCTGAAGACAAACAAAGCAAACAAAATGAAAACGTTCTGAGAGTCTGAAGAATGGAATGCAGGTTTAGACAACTTGTTTGATATTGTGCCTGCTAGGGATATGGAGATGACCAGAATACCAGAAGACAAGGAGTTTTTGCTAGCTCAGAGACAAACTGGACACCATGGAAAAATGGGAGGTATTGACAAAGAGTTTGAGAAAAAACAAACAAATTTTCAAGAAAGAGATGCAAATTACAAGAGAAGAATTGAGAAAGAGACACAAGAAAGAAGTGCTAGAGAGGAAAAGGTGGTGTTGCTGCAGTCGTCATCTGATGAACTAGATACAGATACGGAAGACGATGAAACATATGATACATCAGAGGTACTGCCATCAGCAAAACGAGCCAAAAGAGCAAGAGTCAGTGTAGTAGATGACAAACTATCAGCAAGCCTTGACGTGGCCAAAGTTAGTGACACAAATGCAGCATTAATTCTCACAAACTCTTCAGTACCTTGGCCATGATCCTGCAAATTTCATGTAAATCGTTCATCAGTTCATAGTGAAAGAATAAAATGCCGTTAGACAATGGCTCTGAACCTGAAATGAGTTTCAGCCAACTGTACCTTTAACAATTTACTGGGATGGAAAAGCTCTTAGAAGACATTAGCAGCAGGAAAACTGTAGACCATCTTCTCATTCTGGTGTCAGGAGTTGGCATTGATCAGTTGCTTGGCGTTCTGAAGTTTGCCAAAAGAACAGGTGAAGCTTGTGCTGCTGCTGTTTATGTTGCAGCAGTGACCTGGAATGTTACTGACAATGTGAAGTGCATGTGTTTTGATAGCGCATCTGTCAACACGGGTTCCAGGAACGGTGCTTGCAAACTTCTTGAGCAGAAGCTTGGCCAAGGACATGCTATGGTTTGCATGCCGCTATCATACAATACCAGTCAAAAGTTTGGACACACCTTTAATTCAGTGGTTTTTCATTATTTAAAGATTTTTGCATTGTACATTAATACTGAAGTCATCCAAACTATGAAGAAATACATATGGAATTATTTAGTAAACAAAACAGTGTTAAACAAACCAGAATATATTTTATATTTTAGATTCTTTAAAGTAGGCACCTCTTACTTAGATGACAGCTTTGCACATCTTGCCATTTTCTCAGACAGCTTTATGAGGTAGTCACCTGGAATGGCTTCAGTTAACAGCTGTGCCTTGTCAAGAGTTAATTTCTTGAATTTCTTGCCCTCTTAATGTGTTTGAGACCATCAGTTGTGCTGTGAAGAGGTAGAGTTGGTATACAGTGAATAGCCCTATTTGAATAATCTTCTAATCCATATTATGGTAGGAACTACTCAACTAAGTAAAGAAAAGTAATTACTTTAAGAAATCAAGGTCAGTCAATTTGAAAAATTTCAATGAGCTGGACTGCAGAGTGAAGGCAAAGCAGCCAACAAGTGCTCAGCACCTCTGGGAACTCCTTCAAGACTGTTGGAAAACATTTCATTTGATTACCTCATGAAGCTGATTGAGAGAATGCCAATAGTGTGCAAAGCTGTAATCAAAGCAAAAGGTGCCTACTTTGAATAATCTAAAACGTATTTTGGTTTGTTTAACACTTTTAAGTTTATTATATGATTCCTTATGTGTTCCTTCATAGTCTGGATGACTTCAGTATTAATTTACAATGTAGGGAAAAAAAGAAAAACATTGAATGAGAAGGTGTGTCCCAACTTTTGACTGGTACTGTATTCTAGAAATAGTGCTGGAAGCAGTGGTAGTTCTTTGCCTTGGTTCGTCAAAAGGTCCAGAAATAATGGTATTCAGCAGGTTCAAGGACAACTGCCAGTTCATTGACTTGACTACCTTTAAGACAGCACTATCAGACCAGATCACGTAAACAGCATTTTCCCCACACTGCAGCTGAAGTCATAGCTTTTGCAGAGATGCAACTGCTTCAGTACCAACCCTCAAGGACTACCAAGAATTATTGGAGTTAACAGTCATTTTCCTTGGTGGTGTTTCATCTAGTGGAATTTCATTCAGAGCTCCAGCTGGACTGCATCAAGCCAAATGGATAGCAAAGGTGATCTATGCACTGCAAATTTGGATGTTCAGGAGTCAGTTCGTGCTGATAAATGAGGAAGAAAAGGCTGTCACAGACATCTGTCAGTTCACTGTTTTGATCTATGTGAAGGTGTGGTTCCTGGCATCATCAGCACCATCAGCTCCATGCATTGACCTCCAGATGCTCAAGGACATCTACGTGTACAAGGAACAGAACAACTCCATGTCAGAAGTCGCGATGAAGAAGATGAATGGACACTTATGGTACTTGTCAGAGGAACTGATTGCTCTATCCTTGTTTGATGATGGTGTGTCAAATGACACAAAACATCTGATGGTGACAGCCTTACAAACACCAGCTGCAGAACATCCTCCCAAGAAGACGTCAAAAAAAGAAGAACTGTCAATTCAGCATCAGTTGTGACGAATAACCTGGAAGACTTTGTCACTCAGAATACCCACAGGTTCTTTAGCATCACTGGCATGTCATCGGCATTCCTCTCCAAAGATGTATATCTATGGTCTGCAGATGAAGGCTACCAGGCTGCCAAGAAAACAGTCAGTGGCATAAGAGTGACTAATGATACTGCAGAATGAGGAGTAGTGCTGATGGAAGAATATAACAAGTTGCACACAACCAATGAAGAAACAATTTCTCTTGTTGGTAATCAAGGTATCGAGAACGTTATAACAAAAAAGCCATTAAAAATGAATTGATCCAATCCACTGTTATCTGAGGCTGAGAACTACTAAAGTGTGTTGGTCTGTACAGCTGACAGCAGCACATTTCCCATGCATTTTCCTTAGCATAATGCTGGTGGATCCAAGACTAAAACATCTATGAAATAAAAAAATGTCACAAATGTGATTATCAAGCCATGGGTGGAGACTCATGCAGTAGGTAGAGATATTCAGATGATGGGTAATATCATTCCAATGAGCTCATTTGTGATATATATAATGGGTGTGTCTCAAAACCTAGGCAGCTGCCTAAGTAGAGAGGATTCAAGACACTATGGAATCTTACACTGCAGATTATTGAGACACTCTAGTTAAACAGTGATTGCGTCATCAGCTGTCCCCTCCCACCACCTTTTTACCTCAGTGAGTCCTCTTTGTTTTTAGCATTTTACCATTTTAGAACCGTGGATGCTGCATTTACCACTTCTTTTTTACTGCCTATTTTAATTATATTTGCTCTGGAGGAAGAGCAAATCAAGTGAAACGCCACCTGCTTTGTGATAATTTAGATTTTGTATAATTCATTACATTTAATTATTGTTCTGTTTCTGTAGTAATATTTAAAAACAAATTGACATGATTCTAAAGACAAGAATCACTTTCATCAAAGGGAATGACAAACGTGTAAGATAATTAAAAAACTAGAAAACGGACCTCAATAACTACAGTTTATGAACTTAAATTTATTAAATATAGAGCATGAAGCACAGGGCCATGATTCAATTTAAACCAGAAGACTACCTTAATCTCAGTGATTAAAAAAAGAGAGCGCATAGTTTCTGTATGAGTGCATTGAAATATAACACAATACATGCTTTCTGTAAATAAAAAAACACTGTAAATAAACAAAAACACTATAAAAACTTTTATTTAGCCTCATTTACGACTCATTTAGCCTCAACTCTTGTCATGGTGTTTGATTATTTTGTGTTCTGAGCCTATTGTGTTGTGATCTGGTAAGGTTCTTTCAGATGAAGAACAGTTGCTGGCTGCAAGCAATGACTATGATTTTGACCATCCGGATGCATTTGATTTCAACCTGCTTGTCTACACACTTAGAAAACTTAAACAGGGCAAAAGTGTGAAGATTCCAGTGTATGACTTCACTACACATGGCCGTCATAAAGAGTGGGTAAGTACATCATACACACATGCACATTTCTCAATCAGACCTTTTCTTTCACAAACAGTAACCATCCTGCATATCCTGCATACCCCAGATTTTTTCGGTTTTATGTTGGTGTATATATATCATGCTATCCTTAATTAGGCATAGGGAGTTACAGGATACGTGGTTACATAATTAGGATGCAAAAAAGTTAACTGTAAGCCATTAAAGTTACAGGGAAAGAAAAAACATAATCAGATTACCGATACACTGTAAAAAGTATTCTTATTGAAGCTTTTCAACAGTAAAACAAAGCTTTTAATATGACAGTAAATTATATAAAAATTACAAGAATAAGTTGTTTATTAAAATTTGTCATGTGATTTGACAAAAAAAACCTGTATAAATGGAATACATTAAATATCTGTATTTTAACAGCCTTTAGATGACACTTTTAACAAAACTAACTGTAAAAACAGTATTCTTTATGGAAAAAAGTAGCAGCATTTTCTGTAATTTACACAGTTAACCTAGAAAATGCATTTATTTCAACAGTCATGTATTTAAATTTTAAAAAGACAGATTTTTTTTCCAAAATGTCTGACCGTTTATTTAAGCTTTCTATGTAAACTGGTATTTATTGTAATATAGATTTATGGCGCTTTTTACAATAATGGGAGTAGCTAAGTAGTGGGCCTGCTGTGTCTTTTCCTAACCACTTTTCCTTGACCATGATGGAAAACTTGTTTCATGCAGGCTATATAAAAATGTGGACAACCTGGTGAAAAATATTACTTCATTACCATGGTTGGAATTGAAATTTAAAAAAGGAATATAGGCTACCAGTAACAAATGAATGAAGTTGTTTCACACTGAGAATAGTTGCTCATGCTCACCCTCCTGTCCATTCATATTTATAGACAAGAATCCCAATTACAAACCCCATATACCAGAAAAGTAGGGACACTTTCTTAATGTAATTAAAAATGAAATCTGAAATCTGTAATTTGTTGACAGACAAAAGAACAAAGAAAAGATTTTCAGCATTTTTAACCTGTTCAACTGCTCTGTAACACAAATATCTAATCAGCCAATCACATGGCAGTAACTCAGTGCATTTAAGCAGGTAGACATGGTCAAGATGACCTGCTGAACTTCAAACCGAGCATCAGGGGAAGAAAGTTGATTTAAGTGACTTTGAACACAGCAAGGTTGGTGGCACTAAGACAGGCTGGTCTGACTATTTCAGAAACTGCTGATCTAGTGGGATTTTCATGCACAAACATGACTGTGGTTTACAGAGAATGGTCCAAAAAAGAGAAAATATCCAGTTCTCTGGGTGAAAATGCCTTGTTGATACCAGAGATCAGAGGAGAACGGCCAGACTTCAAGCTGATAGAAGGGCAAAAGTAACTTAAATAACCACTCCTTACAACCAAGGTATGCAGAACACTGTCCCTGAAAGCACAATGCATAGAACCTTGAAGCGGATGCGCTATAGCAGCAGAAGACCACACCAGGTGCCATTCCTGTCAGCTAACATCAGGCAAATGAGGCTACTATTCTCACAGGATCACCAAAATTAGACAATAGAAGATCGGAAAACATTGCCTGGTCTGAGGAGTCTTGATTTCTGTTGTGACATTCACAAGGTAGGGTCAGAATATGCTGTGAACAACATGAAAGCATGCCTTGTATCAATGGTTTGGGCTGGTGGCGGTGATGTTGCTGACCATGTCCATCCCTTTTAACCACAGTGTACCCATCTTCTGATGGCAACTTCCAGCAGGATAATGTACCATGTCATAAAGCTCAAATCATCTCAAACTGATTTCTTGACCATGACAATGAGTTCACTTTACTCAAATGGCCTCTCCAATCACCAGATCTTAATCCAATAGACCACCTTTGAGATGTGGTGGAACCAGATTTGCATCATGGATATGCAACTGACAAATCTGCAGCAACGGCATGATGCTATCATGTCAATATGGACCAAAATCTCTGAGGAATGTTTCCAGAACCTTGTTGACTCTATTCCACAAAGAATTTAAGCAGTTCTGAAGGCAAAAGGGGGTCCAACCCAGTACTAGCAAGGTGTACCTTATGAAGTGCTTGGTGAGTGTATAAACAAATTTAGAAATTGATGCCTGCAAAACACACAAAAAGGTGGCAGAGAGGGAAGGTTACTACTGGGTTACATCACCTTTTTTATTATAATTTTTAATTTTTGGGGAATTGAAGATATTAGTTGTTGCTGTTTGCAAGTGTAATTTTGCTCATCTTGTTTGACTTGAGCTTCTCAACAGTCTGTGGTCACTGTTGTCTGATTCTCCTTTTCATGATGCGCCATAGGAGACAGATCTGGACTGCAGGCAGGCCACTCAAGCCATGCTGTTGTAATGAGGTCAGAATGAGGTCTGGCATTATCTTGCTGAAATACACATGGAATACATGTTGTATTGATGGCAGCATATGTCTCTCTACAATACCAATAAAAGCCTCTACATCAGTGGTAACATCACATATATATGCAGATCACCTATGCCGTTAGCAATGATGCACCCCCTTGCCATCAGAGATGCTGCTTTTTGCACTTTTCTTATATTCTTAATTATATTTGAAAATATAAAAAATAAAAAAATTGATGCTTGCAACAAAATAAAAAAAAGTTAGGACAGAGGCAAAATAAGACAAGTAATACAGGTAACACTGTTCTGGAAGGTTCCACAATTAGCAGTTGAACTGCTAACAGGTGAGGTCATCAAGATAGAGTATTAAAGGTGCATCCACCGAAGGCTTAGTCTTTGCAAGCAAGGATGACTCATGGTTCACCACTTTATGCTGAACTTCTTGGGAGAATTGTCAGTCAGTTCAAATACAAGGTCACCATCTACACTTCATAATATCATGAAAAGATGCACAAAGTCAGGTATGGTATGTGAAAGCCAAGTACAGACACCACTGTTGAATATGCATGATCATCGAGCCCTCACAGGGAATTGTTTGAGAAACCATCATACTGCTGTGACGGACATAGGCACCTGGGCTCGGGAGTAGTCTGGAAAATCATTGTCACTTCACACAGTCTGCTGCTGCATCAAGAAGTGCAACCTGAAACTGTATTATGCAAAGAGGAAGCCAAATATTAATTTAGTTCTGAAACACAGGCGAGTTCTCTAGGGCCAAAGTATTCTGAGATGGTCAAAAAAACAGTGGAAACATTTCAGCTTGTTTTTGGCATCGGATTTTATGTGCCAAAAACGAAAAAGGCCATCCAGACAGTTAGCAATGAAAAGTACAAAAACCAGAACCTGTGATGGCATGGGGGTGCATCAGTCCCCATGGTATGAGGGATCTGCATATACATGAAGGTACCATTGATGCAGAGGCTTGTACTATTATTTCGGAGAGACACATGCTGCCGTCAAGACAATGTGTTGTCTATTTGCAGAACTCAACAATTAGTATGTTCAATTAACATATGAATAATTATAATTAAAAGTACAATTAAAAGACAATGTGATGTGACCCAGTGGGAAACATGCCTCTTCCCCAGCTTTTTTGAGTGTGTTGCATACATCAGTTTCTAGATTTGTTTATATTTAGCAAATAGAATTGTTTGCCATTGAAAACACTGAAAATCTTGTCCGTGTCCTTTAGTCGGTTAAATAAAGGTTCGAGTGAATAAACAAATGAGAGATTTCAGTTTTTATTGCACACTTTAAAAAGTGTCCAAACTTTTTTGGAAATGGGGTTTATAATACAGTATAATATAGTGTATAGCAGCCAAATGGTGCATCACTTGTTGCTGCTGAAAGGAATTGTGATGCTGTATTTTCTCCTTTCCTTTCACAAAGGATGGTCCAGTGTACCCTGTGTTAAAGGAGAAAGGAAGCAGTGAAGCATCATTCCTTAGCATTTCGGGAATTGGACCAGCTTTTAGCATGGCTGCCACTTAGAAACTTTTAGGTCATTTCAGTCAGTTATGAACCTTCCTGAACAGCCCATAGCTAATCTTACAGTTCATTATCATGATGTCTAGGGGGAGAAATGGTTTTGATGGTGGAAATTTTGCCATTATTTTGTTTTTATAGCATAAAAAGGGAACAACATCACCAAAAGTAACAAAACAATCAGGTTACATTACTTTAATATTGTGATGCTTGGATTAGGTTACTGACTAATTTTTTTTAACATGTAACTGTATCAGAATACATAACGATCTCCATAATCATGTCTCTGACTCTGCCTGACAATTCCACTGTTATTCTAATTTGTTTTATCTTATTAATACAATTGTGGCCAGAAGTATACATACTCTCATCATGGACATGACAATATTGGGTTTTCTTCGTGATTTTTTTGAACTGTTCTTTTTCTCTGAGGCAAAAGGAATGCACACAATACATCTTTGTTGCACCAAAAAAAATAATAATTTGGTGCATAAATGTTTTGTGGGGTTTTTTTTTTGGGGGGGGGTGTTCAGAAATATACATGCAGCACAACTAATATATGGTTAAATGTCCCACAGCAAGTTACACCTTGACTACTAGCTTTTGGTAGCCATCAACAAGCTTCTGGCAGAATTCTGGTTGGATATTTGACCACGCTTCTTGGCAGAATTGGTAGAATTCAGTTAAATTTGCTGGTTTCCTGGCACAGGCCCGAGTTTCAAGCATCCATCCATCCATCCATCCATCCATCTTCTTCCGCTTATCCAGGACCGGGTTGCGGGGGCAGCACACTGAGCAGGGACACCCAGACTTCCCTCTCCCTACACACTTCCTCCAGCTCCTC
>JAOVVH010157566.1:0-11931 GCA_028566435.1 Scorpiodoras heckelii | reverse complement strand
AGGAAACCCACACAAGCACGGGGAGAACATGCAAACTCCACACAGAACGGCCCGGACCGGGAATCGAACCCGGATTCCTGTCAAACTATCACAAAATATATTTCACATATCTATAGATTTAATTCAATCGATGTTCAAAGTTATTTGCAATATAATTTCTTGACATAACAACCCCGTCCTGTAGAAAGTAATATATCTGTTTCCTGTATGATCCTTGTATATGTATATCAAAATTTAATATATTATTACTTGTAAGCTTTTTGAGCAGCTGAAGATAAATGTCAACATGCCCAATACATACAGTTATCTATAAAGGTCTGTACCCACAATACTGTTTTATAAATTATCTTAAAAGAATCTTTAACAAAGAAATGTATCCTACAACAAACCACAACAATCCAAAACATACAGTAAAAATTAAAATGTCATCACAATCTTAAAAGCTGATTTGAAAAGTGATGTGTGACATCAAATTAGAATGGCATTAAAAATATTGTCAAATAAAAATTTAAAACTGAATGAGTGTGAAATTGGTGTGTACATGGTTCCCTGGCATCATATTACATAAACTGATATAGTTAATATAATGAGGTGTTGTTCAGTAATAAATGTTGTGTTTGATATTCATTCTGTGCTGCTCCATGACTTCAGTACTGCAGTAACATCAATTACCATCATTATCAGTCTCATAGAAAATGGTTCTTTAAAGGTTTATTGGATAATTAAGAGTTCTTAGCTTTAAGAAATGATAAGAGTGTGTTTTGTCATTTTCTCCACAGAACCTTTAAGGGTTCCCCCAGATAATCAAATACCTGCTACACACACTGCAACGAACTGAACAAATGTACACCTGCACACTTATGCTGTTATCTAATCAGCCAATCATGTGGCAGCAGCAAAATTAATAGGGTTAGGGTTATCACACAAAACCTTTTGCAATGTTCACATCAAAATGAAGAAACAAAATGAAGAAAAAGTGATTTCTGTCACCTTTATCTTGGTAAGCATTTTGGTGCTAGATGAACTGGTTTCCAAAAACTGCTGATCTTCTGGAAATTTCACACATAGCAGCCCTTAGAGTTTACAGAGAATGGTGCAAAAAAGAAAAAAGAAAAACGCTGAATGAGCAACAGCTCTGTGAGGGGAATTTCAATGTTAATAAGAGCAGTCAGAGGGAAATGGCCAGAGTATCTCAAGAATATAGTAACCCAAAATCACTCTTTACAGCCGTGGTAAGCAGAAAAGTATCCCTGAATGTTCCAAATGATCAAAACATCAAACCTTGCAACAGCAGAAGCTGACACTGGATTTCACTCCTAATGGAAAATACAACAGTAAACTAACATTCACGAACCAGCTAGGAAAAATATGAAAACCCTTCCTGCGTACAATCACAATCATTAAGTGAGCAATTAACGGACACTTAGTGTTACTAATGAAATGACCAGATCTTTTTATCATTAAGAGGTGTGACTACCTCTGGTAAAGTAGAACATTTGTCTTTCAGGTGTGTGTCTACATCATGCCAAGAAGAAAGGACATCAACAAAAGCAGTTGTTGCTGCTCGTCAGTCTGGAAAGGATTATAATGTCAAATTTCATATTCACCATTCTACACTGAAAAGTACTTTTTACAAATTGAGAGCCTTCAAGACAGTCAACCCTAACCCTAACCCAATCTTCTCTCCAAAAAGAACATGGCAGTATGAGTTAAGTTTGCAAAAGTACATCTGAACAACAACAAAGTCTACTTAATTCTGCAAACAGCAAACAGTCTGTCGGTCTTGAATTACACAAGACATAATGTATAAGGATGGAGACATTTACACAGGATGTGTTTGCAGTCGGGTTAATTTAAATTTGCTCCCTGCATCCTATTACACCAGGGAACAGATGGCACCGTCCTCAAGTAAAGTCACTATAGAGACAATACACACAGGACAAACAACCTTTTTTCCACTTATTGAGCACCGAAGAGCATTTACACCCACACGACTAGCACAACTAGTTTCATCTCAAGAATTTATTTACTGCTTGACTTGACCAACAGTATAACTCAAGTGTTCATAGGAAACTAACAATTTTTCAAGAAATTAATGACTTGAAGGTTCTCAGTTTCTGACAATGTTTGACGGTGGTCTAATATGAGCTTTAATAAGGTCGTTCTCCTGCCACACATCAAGGCAGATGTCAATAATCTTGTGATTAGAAATAAGAAGACATTTAAAGAGAATCAGTCGACCCACAGCTGAGGTGACGTGAATGTAGGCTGGGGATTATAGAAGTAAAAAACAAAAAGAAAAGGTCAGCAATAATCAAGAGGAACAATAAAGGGGAAGCAATCATTTTTAAAAACAATAGAAAGATTTAAGTTTTCTTCCCCATTGCTTACTGTTTGGTGGTTTGTTAATTCCCCAGTATTTGTGCTGATTCTGTAAAATAGTGTCATGAAGCATCATCAGGAATCAGACCACAGACAGCAGGGTTTTTGACAGGAAACAATATACACATATAAACCAACATAAAATCAAATAGTTCAAATAATTTCCTTGGTAAACTTTCCCCAGCAGCCAGTTTTTTTTATCTCCATTGTCCCTGGTTCTAACCTGAACTAGGGTTATGGTCTGTTTTCAGATGTTCTCTGGGTTCCTCTCATACTGCTTGTAACCCATATGAGCCTCATGAAGGCATGCTGGCTGTAACATCTCTTCCATTGTGGTAAAAGAATGTTAAAGAAATTCACATATCTTGAAAAACTAAATCCCAAACATTCACTCATTCGTTATCTAAGCCTTAGCTTGAGACTATCCTGGTGCTCACTGGGCAGAAGGCATGGTAACAACCTGGACACATACCTAGGGGCATTGTAGGCATCTCCAACATGAATAACTGCATGTCCTTAGACTATGGGAAGAAACTGAAGCTCCTGGAGAAAAACCCATGCAGACATGGGAAGAGAATATGCAAAATCAACATGGAAAGGTCCCTGAACATCCAGCAAGGGAATTGAAACCAGGCCTGTTGTGGCAACAGCACTACCCACTGCACCACTGTGCCACCCTAAATATCACAGTTCATAGTTTAAAACAATTCTTTAACCATTTTTTTTGCCTTGATCAATTGATTTGTCATTTTTAAATTGCTGTTTTGTTTAAAACATTTCCAAATCCTGATCTTTCCAAGAACACTAGTAAGATACCAGTAATACCATTTTAATTCTATTATATTGTATAATATTAATATAACATGCTGAATCTTTGGTGCATTTCATATTTAATACAATTCAAAATGGCTCCAGAACTTCACCAGGTTCTTGCCACTGGCTGAAGATTAGATGACTGCAGACAGCTCTCCCTTCTGGTACTGAATAACTAAAGAGTGATAACAATGGTTTCCTCTTTGTTTGGATCCAAACACAACACTTGAAACAATGGAATATAAAATGCTCATCATTATGAAACTGGGACAGACATTTTACTAATGACTGTTTTTCAGACTTCAATTTTTCCGTCAGTTCTGATTACAATTGGGTGTGTGGTGTTTTGAAGTGTTCATCACAATTTACCATACAAGTGCCTGTGAATGAGTTGTTACCATAGAAACAATCATATATTGGAATGAACACATTAATATAAACTTTTCAATTACAGCCAACAACATGTCAAAGCTGCTGTTAAAAAAATTAAGCAATACCTTCTGACCATTCAGATATGAGAATCTAACAGCATTGTGGAATCACAGCCATTATTTGTCTTATATACATTTCAGTAAAAGTGAAATTCTTTTCTTTCTACATCCCAGCTTGTTATAAAATTGTTATAAAGTTGGGCAGGGGTAGCTCAGTGAAGACATTAGACTACTGATCAGAAGGTCATGAGTTCAGATCCCAGCCTCACCAAGCTGCCACGGTTGTGTAAATGGGATAAATGTAAGTCACGCTGGATAAGGGCATCTGCCAAATGCTGTAAATGTAAATGGGTCAGAGCACAGGGTTACCCCAGGTCATTCCCAGAACATTCTGGGAATGCTAGATTTTGGTTACAGGACTGGTTTTTGATGGTTTTCCTGTAAATCTAAAGTTTTTTATGTAACTACTGTACAATGTTAGTTGTTGGTTTATGTAATGTTTTCCTAACATTTGTAATGCAGGAACCTTTGGAGAACATTTCAAGAATGTTCCCATTTGGTTGTATTAACGTTTCCCTAAACCACTACAATACAAGAAAACTTTGAAAAACTTTATGACAATGTTCCAGTTAGTTTGAAATCCAGAATGCTTTTTTAAAATCTGATGCTAACATTCATTCATCTTCAGAAAATGTTTTATCCTGGTCCGGAGTCTGGGAGTGAGATGGGAACACACACATTCACACACTCGTTCACACCTGGGGCTATGTAGCTTATCCTGTCCACAATGCTGGCATGTTTTTGGGAGGTGGGAGGAAAATGGTGAACCCACAGAAAAGTCAATAAGACATGAGAAGATAGAAAACAAAGCACAGACAGTAACCCAAGCTGAGGACTGAAGCAGTGACAATGGAGCTGTCAGGCAGCGAGACTCAGCTTCTGATTAATCCACACAGCTTCACCTGCACCCGGCAATTATCTTTATCACCAACATCTGTTTCCTCTTCATTGGACTCCACTTGTGAATAGTCACACAATATAAAATTCACACGTGATTTTAGGCCCCTCACACGGGTGATTATGCTTCACACATGGGTTTTTGCATGTAGTTCAGGTGTTGTAGTGATTTTGTACATGATTTATTTATTTTCACATTAATGTTCTCTCCTCATCATTTGCTTACATGCAATCCTTCTAATAACATGTTTTTAAACATGAATCTTTTTATAAAGATTTTATTTTCATGATTCATTTTTTCACTTTGTTAACACAATTAATATTTTTTTATCAAGTTATTTCTTTTCATCTTATTTTTCACCCATGATTCATTTTGTGTATTTTTTAACACGTGTCATTTTCATTAAAAAAAATTAATTTATTTAAATTTCATTTAAAATTAATTTATTCTCACATTTAATTTTTTACACATGATTTATTTATTTTCACATTAATTTACCATTTTTCTGTGTGCAAGTTGAGGGAATGCCATGTTAAACTGCACTTTTCCCCCCACATGTTGCCCATATAATCATGTGAAATGTAAAATTTTTCATAAATAGAGACTGATGTCTTATCCGTCACATCTGTGACCATTATGGATTCTGCTTCAGTCCGTCTGGCTCTATGAAACCCTCTTCTACTGGCTGTTGAGTCGCTGTCACCTCACACTCATATCTGATTTCTGATTTTTGGAAAAACCCAAACAAACCTATCGTGTCTTAGACAGTTTCCCACTCAGGTCTGCCTAATAATCACGTCATCCCCTAAAGGGGCAGTGAGTGAATCTATACAGGACCTGAAGAAGTTTAAGCCTGAGAATAGAGTTACAAAATACCTGTAAATGTAGACATTTTTGTAAAGTATCTTGTTCATCTCTAACAATCGCCAGTTCTAGGAAAACCAA
Source organism: Scorpiodoras heckelii (assembly GCA_028566435.1). Lineage (NCBI taxonomy): Eukaryota > Metazoa > Chordata > Actinopteri > Siluriformes > Doradidae > Scorpiodoras > Scorpiodoras heckelii. The sequence continues at coordinate 6,402 of JAOVVH010157566.1, read as the reverse complement.
CCCAGGTCAGTTACTTCACACCTCTTTATACAAATTTACACTTTTTTCTGAAGTGTGCAGAATACTGAAGGAGTGTATTTACCAAAGTTCAAAGTGCAGTGTGCAACTGATTAAGACCCCTCTAATAATCTTTAACAACCCACAAGGTCAGTGTTGAAAAGTAACTGATTACATGCACTTTGGTTTACACTTAAGTTTTTATTATTATTATTAGTATTAGTGGCTATTCTTTAACCATCAGTAGCCTACTTTTACAGTGACCTGAGTTTAACCCATAAGATAATTTCCTTATAAAAATCCTCATAAAAATGTTAAATTTCATTGGATTGGACAGCCAAAGTAAATTCTTCAGATGATTAATATACAGTTAACTTGCAGATTGTGCTGTAAGAGAAAAAGAAATGAGCTCCATCTATGCAACTGGAGATGAGAAATGCAAAGTTTAATGCTTTTAATTGTTTGGGTGAGTTCAGTCTCAGTTCCCTGGTTTAGACTGTATTTAATTCTGATCAACTTTACACTCCAGAAATCTTTTCAATGAGTAAAGACTTACAGTGAATGAGTAATAACCATAAACTACAGGTTATAAAAACAAAACAAACAACATTTTTTCCAGGACAAGAAAGAGACATTCACATCTTATGTGAGAAAGAGTTCTCCTGAATTCCTGTTTAGCAATTTTCATAACCCCGGGGCGTGTGTGTGATCTGGACTACAGAAATGCTCCCAAATTCACTGAATTATGAAATGTTCAGTTTCAGATGGACATTATTATTATTTGCATGTATGTTTAAGAGGATTTTTTTTATTCAGACAGACGGATGCTATCGGAATAAAGCCACAGGTCACGTGACCGATACCTGCACAGGTGCGTTTATTTGCATGAGGGAGATCGGCTCCTTTCAGTGAATCAGATCATTTGACTCACCGCACCAGTAAGAGTCGACTCTTTCAGCTCAAATACGGTTCACTCTCTGTGAATCTTCTTTGCGTTACTATTTCTGAGATGGTTGAAAGAAGCCTCCTACCTTCAAATTAACAAAAAACATTAATTCTTAGTGTTTTGTATATAATGTATTTATATATTTGCTATCTTAAATCAGCTATGTAAATTTGAATACTTGTCTGTGTTTCAGTAAAAGGATTTATTTCTATATATCCTGATTGTCACATGACTCACACAAGCGACCTATTCAAAGTTCAGATGTCAAACTCAGATATCGGCTCAGATATCGCCACATAAAATCACCATGCACAACCGATGCTAGACAACAAGATTTAAACAAACACAAACGTGTGTCACGTGCTCGTGGTCTGGCGACGTGCTGCCGTGACGTAACAGTGACCGATGGGGGTTGCAGTCCTGCGCCGCTATGGCCGCTAATCTAACAGATCTCCATAAAGGCATAAAGAACTCAGTGAACAATAACATGGCCTAAATCTACTCAGAAGTAATAAATGAAAATCGACCCACATATATTTCTCAAAGTTCACCCATAAGAGCCAACTCAAAGAACCGACTTACACGCCCCAGTGATTGTGTGATCGATTCTGGTCTTTTCTTTGTTGTTGATAAACGCCTGATATTTCACAAGGAAAATTACTAAGATATAAGAAGTACAAAGTTGAACTTCCTGTGATATGCTGCATTTTGCTCCATAAAGGAGCTCTATAAATAATGTAACCAGACATCTGTCATGTTCTAATTTGAGAAAAAGATTTGTCTACAGACCACTTCAATCAACTGACAATGATTTATTCAATAAAGTAGATAAAGCAAACGCAATACAAAATACGGCCAAGGGCTTCAGCACTTTTCCCTCTCTCTCTCTGTCTGATGCAGAAAAAAAAGAAGCCCCGTTCTGTGTGCGTGTGATAAATTTATACTCCCTATATGTCCTGTCTTGTCTTACAGATGGTTTCTTCTTTTATCTGACCGCCAACCTAATTTTCTGTCTATGCTAAAAACCCCTGTGTCATATGTCTGTTATCTGTCTAGTGTCAGTTGTCACTAGATGCTGTAACTGTCCTTTCACGGTTTCATATCTTATACACAGATCTCATACTCACATTCAGCTTACACCCATGGCCTCTTTCCAGTTGCATAAAAAAACTTATCATGACTGTCATTCTCGTTGTGTGAAGCGATAGCGCAGTATTTGAAATATTCAGGCATAATTTGCTAACATTTACAGTAAAATATGACTTCAGTGTGTTGTACGTGGCAATCCTTAAATGGTAGTTCATTTCATGCTGTTATTTTGAGTCAGCAACAATAAAAAGCAGTAAAAGGGGACATGAGTAAAAATGTAGTCCCTCTGACAGGTTACTTCACTTACGACCTCAGACAGTTTTATCCTGCTTTTCCTGTTCACAGCACAAACAACAAAAAGAACACAGAGACAGAGGCTAAAACTGCATGGGGTTAATTAGTTAACGTGTGTGGTATCCTAGTTCTAGACATTATTTTGTGTGTAGTGATTAGGATTAAAATGTGAAGTGTGTTAGGAATTCATTTTCTTACAGAAACATGCAGAGGCCCAGAAGGCTTACACAGCGTTCAGGTTTAACCACATATGTATGGAATCTATAAGGGAGCCCCCCAAACCTTTCATCTCTGTTCTCTTCCTGTTGACGGACGGGTGACTATTTCCATGTATTGTATTGTGTGCATACATCAACCTCTTACGTGGTCTAGTAAATCAGAGGTGTCCATCATCCGGCCCGGGAGCCTCTCTGAGCATGCACAGTGCTTGTATGACCCTGTCTCCTATCCATAATAAACTTGTTTATATGTATATAAGACGTGTCAAGCGGAGATATTCTTCAGCATCTTCACAGCATTGCAACCCATTACACGACACGTGTTCCCCACGTTTAGTCTTTGAAAGCTATGTGCAGTCATTCAGAGGTGTTTGTTAAATTCCAGAGAGGTTAACTGCTTTTCTTTTAAATGGCACTGAGAGCTTTTCCTGTTTGAGATCTCACCATGGCTACACTGTGTATAGTTTCACTGCGGCGTTGCCTGTAGCACTCGCTTACTGAGTCCCTCCTTTCACAAAGCCTTTACAACCTGCCCAGATTAAAAGCTTGTAACGTTACATACAGAATGTAATGGAGAGACCAGGAAGGGGAATTTACAAGGGGAAACTTAACTTCAGATAACAATGAGACGGAACTAGTTCAAATTTCACAACTACATTAATGTCACCTTTTTAGGAATTTTGATAAGCATATCAAATCATATGTTTACAAAACTGTAATTTTCCATAAGTCCATAAGTTGTCATGTGACATTTGTGAATCATTATTCACATATTCATTCAACATGTTTTAGTTTATTTTATGGGTTTACAGATCACCATTTATGTGCAGTTTTATAGTTTTGTTCATAGAATATTATTGTTTTAGCCCAGTCTCACTGGAGCCACGCACATGGATTGTGCCTGAAAAACATTACAGTCAAGAAGTGTTCTTAAAATGTTTTATTTATTTGTTGTTTTTTTCAGTTTTATCTTCCTCAACTCTCTGCAGTCATTCATTCATCTCACATCTTAAAAATTGTTACAGTAATGATTATCTTCTACTCAAATCCATGGCTTGTGATTGTGTTTCACAGTTTAACAACGGGTTTATTAAGAGCATAAAAGTTGTAGGAAAGTAAATTTTAATTCATAGCTTCATCATGGACATACATAAATATATAATTAGTCTTTGTGGTTTTATTATGAAGACCTGTGAAATTTACAATCAGATATTACAGTCATGAAGATTTCAAATCTGATTATGGTTCTTGATCTGTGTTATGATGTCAGTGTTAAATATAATTACAGTTAACATGTCTTGCATGATAGGAAAGGAAGTGATTCCTCACCAGCTATTCCACCAGTCCTCTGTGAATATTACACAAGGTCTTTGTATTTAATAGTCATGCTATTTGCGTGTGAAGCCAAACGCTGGTTTCACTGTTATGCAACTGTGCTGTTTCCGTGGTTGTGGAAACTCACAGTTAGAAAGTCACTTAGATGAGTGATGAAATGTTTCTCTCTCTAAACTTTGTGTCCAGATGAATTGCTTCAACATTCGGGGATTACATTTAACAGTGATTTAAAATATGGGAATTAAAGTTGCAACCAGGCAAATTTTGATAATCACAACAGGAACAATGTAAAAACATAAATTAAGATTTGTAGTAATATGTAATATAAGTACTGTATACTTTTAAAACCTATATTATAGTTACAGTTTGTAGACTTATATAGAACATGGTTTTGCAATTTAAAAGTTATTATTAGATCATTACCTAGACTAGGATTGCTTTTGACAGAAATATAACACCATATTCATAATAATGTAGAACATTTAATTCTAGGCTTCAAATAACAGTCTGCATGAATTACAGCAGATTGTGAAAATACATTTAAATTAAGTGCTAAGAACAAAATGAAGGCCTAGTTAATTATGATATGAGATCTTAATGGGGTGGCACAGTGGGTAAAACTGTCACCTCACAGTGAGGAGGTCCTGGGTTCGATCTCCAGGTGTAGTGGTTTGGGTCCTTTCTGTGTGGCATCTGCGTGTTCTCCCCGTGTCTGTGTGGGTTTACTTCACATACTCTGGTTTCCTTCCACAGTCCAAAGACATGCAAGTTAGGTGAATTGGACATGTGTTCGAAAGTTAAACTTGTGTACTGATGAAAAGCCGTGTGTATTGATGTAACCTTGTGCTTGTCATGTATAGCCACTGATGCTGAAATGACATTAAAAATGAACAAACAAACAATATTAATACGGAGGGCTAAATACAGACTAAAACAAGATTCAAGTTTCACAAACTTTACTGTCATATGTATAAGCTTACTTGTACAGTAGAAAATAAGAGATAAATAATGACAAGTGATAACAACAAAATAGGGCAAAAACAACATCAGGACGCTGTGATGGTTATATTTTAAATAGTCCCATAAAGAGACGGTGAAGACTAGAGTGTGACAGATTTGTGTAATATTGTACAAGTATGAGGTCAAATTTAAAACAAAAATTTCAATGTATAGGCATAAAAATATGAAATATATAAATTATGGTCCAGATATAAATAGCAGTAATGGAAAATAAAAATACAGTAAAAGTGTCAACAGCAACAATACAATACATGCTGAAATAATGGTCTCTGGCACCACCGTTTGGTAGATATATAAACACACACACACACACACACACACACACACACACACACACACACACACACACACACACACACTACAATGACAAAGGTTTGTGGATGCCTGACCATTACACCAATATGTCTCCCAACAAGCTGAGGTCAGTGAGGAAAAGAATTTCCCTGTGCAGTAATGTACACAAGATAAATAAAGGTTTCTTCTCCTCTTATGAGAAACTACATCCTGACTAGCAGCTTGAACCAATCTGAACATTTTTCTGTGACCTCTTTCATCAACAAGGCATTTTCACCAACAGCACTGCTTCTGACTAAATGTGTTTTGTTTTTTGCACCATTCTGTCTAAATTTATTTTTTAATTAATTGGACCTGTACAGGATCAGCACTGTGCTAATGTTGATTTATTGTTTCTGTTAGACTATTTTTAAATTAAAATAGAGCTGACAAATTCAGGCGTCAGACTCAGGCCCAGATGCTGTATGGTAAAAACCTCTGCCTCTCTGGCATGTTGACGGTATCTTTGGTTCTGGTTGAGCATTACATGGGTCTCTGTTTGAGCAGCTGTGTTCTGACTTGCTGGCAGTTTTCTCTTTGAATAATTTATTGGTGACCCCTGACTACAAACGTTGTTGAGTGGCATGTGTTCCATGAGCCGTTGTATTGGATTTGATTTATCTGCAGAATGTAGACTTTACATTAAACAAGCTAGATTCTGTAAGGATCATAAATTCTGCTATGATCATACATCGCTAGAAATGTTTTAGGGGGCTACAGCCACTGCTTTACTAAAATACTGAACACACTTCATGAAGAAGTGTGTGAAAGCGTGAAAAGGTGAGTGTGTGAGGATGAGGAGGTGTGTGTGAGGGTGAAGAGGTGTGTGTGAGGATAAAGAGGTGTGTGTGAGTATAAAGAGGTGTGTGTGTGGATAAAGAGGTGTGTGTGTGAGGGTGAAGAGGCGTGTGTGAGGATGAAGAGGTGTGTGTGAGGATAAAGAGGTATGTGTGAGGATGAAGCATTTTCATAGGCTAGAAAATGTTGTTGGAGTTAAGGGAACGGCCCTCTCCTGGTTCAGGTCCTATTTGACTGACCATTATCAGTTTGTAGATGTTAATGGTGAGTTCTCCAAGTGCATTAAGGTAAAGTATGGTGTTCCACAAGGTTCTGTTTTAGGCCCATTGCTATTTTCTTTATATATGCTTCCTCTGGGTAAAATCATTCATA
>JAOVVH010157496.1:0-11939 GCA_028566435.1 Scorpiodoras heckelii | reverse complement strand
AGACCCAAGCCCAATTTGAGCAACAGTGGCAAGGAAAAACTCCCCTAATATTATAAGGAAGAAACCTTGGGAGGACCTAGACTCAAAAAGAGACCCAAACCTCCTTGGGCGACCTAGCTGCTGTACGTACAATAGTCTAAATAAACAGAAGATAAATATAAAATGAACAGAGAGAACATACTAGAATCTGCAATTTCACTCTGCAACACCCCAAGAAGATCGTTTCCGCACCCTGTCAGCACTTAGGTACTATAGGCTGTCTTCTACAAATTTACAGTCAAGGTTTGCAGGACGATATGGCCAACCATTCTGTGCCCAGACAATCCAGAACAGACTGCACACAGCCAATGTCCGATCTCATTGGGCTGCCAGGAGGCCTGCCATGACTGCCCTTCACCGTCAGGCCCGTTTGCGCTGGTGTTGGTAACACATGCACTGGAACCTGAACATGTGGAGGAATGTTATGTTCAGCGATGAGTCCAGATTCTGCCTACAGCAATTGGATTGTAGGGTCAAAGTGTGGAGAAGATGCGGAGAACGCTATGTGGATTGCTGCACCGATAGAGTAACATCTTTTGGTGGAGGCAGTGTGATGGTGTGAGGCGACATCTCCTTCACTGAAAAAAAGAGGCTTGTCATCATTGGAGGCAATCTCAATGCAGAGAGATATCGAGATGAAATTCTGCAACCAGTGGCAATCCCATATCTCCACAGTCTGGGACCGAACTCGATCCTCCAAGATGACAATGCTCGCCCCCACAGAGTGGGGTTTATCAGAGACTACCTCCAGAATTTGGGAGTGGAGATGATGGAATGGGCTGCCAGCAGTCCTGACCTCAACCCCATTGAACACTTGTAGGATCAGCTTGGGCGTGCTGTTCGTGCCAGAGTGACCAGCACAACCATGTTGGCTGGCTTCTGACAAATGCTGGTTGAAGAATGGGATGCCATCCCACAGCAGTGTGTTGCCCGGCTGGTGACCATCATGAGGAGGAGGTGCCAGGCTCTTGTGGCTGTGTATGGTTCTTCCATACGCTACTGAGGCTCCTGTTTGTTAAATGAATAAATTGTTAAATTGCCAATATGTCTTGTTTCATCAAACTTCAATCTCCAGTCCACCAAACACCAAACAAGTCAATGGCAGAATAAGCTGTTTGGCATTGGCAAAGAGGATATGGCAAATTTTTCATGGGCACAACCCACATACTGAACTCTGCTGCTCATCCCACAAACGCATGTTCCCTACAAATTTGGCACCATTTTTGGCTTTCCAATGGTATAAGATTTATTGCCAAGAAGCGATTGTTACAACGAAGAAATAATCTACCAAACACAAATTTCCTTACTTTTTGTGCTATGTTTTTCATGTAACCAGTTATTGTATTGGCATGTGCCTAGTCATAGCACAGTTAAACTCCAAAGAAATTTTTAATAAATCATAACTTAATAATTGTAATTGAGGTGAAGCTGAATGGTAACAGTGTAACATAACTTATCACTGTTGTCAATGCAGTATTTTACAAATCAATGTAGAAATACTGCTTTATGTAATCATTTTCATTGAAAAAGTGTTACATCTTATAGGATATTTTATAAAACATGCACCACATAAAAGGTGATTTTTTGTGATGTCATAATTTATACTAATCATTTAAACACAATCTCAACAGCACAAATATATCAGATTATTATCACTATGTACTGTTAATGCTGATGATATTTCTTTTTGCTCTCTCTAGCTTCTGCCAATATCTACACAGCTGGTAAGAAAGAAGAATCCTTATCTCTAAATTTACATATGATCATACAAAGTTTTATTTCTATTTCAATTTATATTAATTAGAGATCTCTGCTTCTGGATTTGAGCTGAATTTATGGCCATCTGCAAACTTGCATACAATATATGTAATCATTGTGTGTGTGTGTGTGTGTGTGTGTGTGTGTGTGTGTGTGTGTGTGTGTGTGTGTGTGTGTGTGTGAGACAGGTGAAATCTCAGCCATTGTAGTGGGCTGTCTGTGTGGCTGTGTAGGCTTGGCCGTAGTTGTTCACTTCATCATAAAAACATGTCGGTAAGAAATTCTGCTATGGCTTTTTATGGCTTCTCTGTCTCTTACACTCAAAAAGAAAACAATTTAGCACTCTTAGTACTGTAGAATTTATTTTCATCTTATAAGGGTGTGGCAGGGCGGTAACGAGCGGGCAAATATTAAAGGTACTATACCCTTAACATAACTCCAAAGAATTTGCAGACTACACCAACCTGGGAATTTCGCCCAGGAAGATATTTACCCCAACAAAAACAAGGGGAAAGGCACTCAGGTTCATTTAGCCAAAAAAATAGCATGAGACCTGTACTTGAGAGAAAAGTGGAAACCAATTTATTACTTGGTTTAAATGTCACAAAATATAGAAAACACCTTAAAATCTGATATCCAAGACAGTAGGTAGTTATCACAAGACTACTAGGCTCAATGGGAATTCCCAAGCCCACTATCAATTCCCAAGGAAGAGAAGAGAGGGAAAAGATAATAAAAGGAACCAAACAATGGACAAATTCAACACATTCAAAATAGAATACAATAAGTAAAACAAATGAACCAAAAAGATACATTAATTTCCACAACACACTAGAACCAACCAAGAGATATCAGATCTTTCATTAATGATTCCCAGAGAGCAGTGGATGGGGGCTCCTACCCAACCCATCTAACCATAGTTATTGTAACCATAATAGGGCAGTGTAGCTCAGTGGTTAAGATGGTTAAGTGGTTAAGGTGAGTTCAAATCCATACCACTGCCACTGCTGGGCCCTTGAGCAAGGCCCTTATCCCTCAGTTTCACAGTTGTGTAAATAAGATAAATGTAAGTCACTCTGGATAAGGGTGTCTGTCAAATGCCGTAAATGTATATGCTGTGTCATCATTGTTGTCAGAAGGCTGTAACACATCAACAGAAGTGTTGCATTTTAAAAAAGATTCCACTCTGGAAGTTTTCAAAAGTTTGTTTTCAGGCCCTAAAAATGCCATTATCATGTAGACAAAAACAGTTTTCACAACAACTCAGCCCAATAAAGCCCTGAAAACATAGGTCCATAGTAGCAAAGGAGGCTGATAACAACACCCTGATGTTATTAGCCTCTGACAAAAATAGGACCCTTGAAATATTAAGATTGGGCAAAATATGGCCCTGGGTCAGAATGCTTAAAGAACATAAGCCAGAGAAACATGTGATGTCGCGGGGGTGGGGTCATGCAAAGAAACCATATTCCACACCAGTTGCTCTTTTAAACAAGTTAATATTTATTAGTAACCTCAGAACAACAAAGGCAGAATGGCCCACACTCATTCACACACAGTATACTGTCCACTGCATGCTCAGCTTTACTTGTTGAAAACTGGGGCATCACTTCTACACAGCGTCAGCTCTCTAACGCTACCCCAGCATTAGCATCAGGAGCAAAAACAGAAGAATCGCCAGCCTAGGTTCACTGCACTGGCTGCCTCAGTGCCCTCGCTTCCTGCACTGCCAACAGACCATCTGTGCGCCAGCCAGATGCTCTAACACTGGAAAACACTGCTCCACTGGTGCACTCTCCCCGGGTCAGTCTCCCCCAGAATAAACTCCACATGCTTGGCCACGCTGACTGCCGCCTGTAGAGTCGTCGGTGCTGCAAACTGTACTTGCCATTTTAACTCCCCAGGAACAAGTGCATTCACAAAATTGTCCAGTGATAATTCTGCACAAGCTACTTCCAGAAATGCTGGATATGCTTGCCTCAGGAACATACAGTGGCTTGCAAAAGTATTCATACCCCTTGAACTTTTTCACATTTTGTCACCTTACAAACACAAATGGTTTTCTTCTTGCCATTTTTCCATAAAGGTCAGATTTGCGGAGTGCACGACTTATAGTTGTCCTGTGTACAGATCACATCTTCTGTGATCACACTTTTCAGGAAATTGAGCTGATTTGTTAAAAGATCAGGCAACAATAGGGTAGCTTTTCGTAACCTTTCATCAACATTTCTGAGTTTCAACTGAAACCAATCCTACTGTTTATCTGAGATCCCACAGTAACTGACCTTGAACCACCATCCCGATGCATAAGCGCTACGGAATGCAGGAATTTCATTTTCATTACTTTCTGGACAGGCCTTGTATGTATTATGTAACAAAATTAATGTCGGGAGGCAGGTTGGGAGAACTCAAAACAAAGGTTTTATTTTGGCACATGAACTTTTTAGCTTTTCAGCCTCAATCGACACAGCTCTGTGTCCCAGCACTCTTTCTCTCTCGTCTGTCTCTCTCTGAGAGACGACACGTAATTGGACTCGGAAATAAGGAGCAGGTGCAGAAGCTTACCTTTTCTGCCGCTCCCAGCTCCAACTCCCATTGCCAGATTTCACCAGATCCTGCACCCGCTGCCACATACCCCCACCGCCCTACTCAGGCCGAGGAGCCGTATGGCCTGCAGCCTCCCCCCTCTCCCCAGTGGGAGAAGAAGTCCCCTACAGCCATCTGTGCACCCGGTCTGTGGATCACGTTCAACTTGAAAGGCTGGAGTGCTAGATACCAACGGGTGATCCAGGCATTGGCATCCTTCATGCGGTGGAGCCACTGGAGCAGGGCATGATTCGAACAAAGGGTGAAGGGCTTCCCCAGCAGGTAGTAGTGCAGGGTGAGGACCGCCCACTTGATGGCCAGGCACTCTTTTTCTACCGTGCTGTACTTCTGCTCTCGGGGGCGCTCCTCCCCCTCCACCACTTGGGACAAAATGGCCCTCAGCCCTCTGTCCGATGTGTTTGTCTGCAACAGAAAGTGGAGAGAGAAGTCAGGAGAGTGCAAAAGCAGCCCCCCACAAAGTGCTGCTTTCACCTGGTTAAAAGCCTGTTGGCACTGCTCCGTCCACTGGGCCGCATCTGGTTCTCCCTTTTTAGTGAGGTCAGTCAGAGGTCTGGTGATGTCTGAATAATTGGGTATAAAGTAGCGATAATAGCCAGCCAGCCCTAAGAACTGTTTCACCTCCTTTTTGTTCCTGGGTCGTGGGCAGGCCGCAGTCACCGCGGTTTTATCAATTTGGGGCACATGACCCAGGTGGAAGCCCAGATACTTTATCTCCACCAGCCCAATTGTACACTTCTTTGGGTTAGCAGTGAGCCCCACACACCTCAGCGATTTCAGGACTGCCCGTAGAGGTTGAACATGCTGCGTCCAATCATTACTGAAGATAATAATATTATCCAGATAAGCCGCAGCATATGCGGTATGTGGAAGCAGTACCCTGGCCATCAACTGCTGAAACGTACCTGGAGCCCCGAATAACCCAAAGGGCAGTGTCACAAATTGGTGTAAGTCAAACAGTGTGGAGAAGGCCATTTTTTCATGGGATAGGGGAGTCAAGGGGATCTGCCAATATCCCTTGGTTAAGTCCAGTGTCAAATAAAAGTGAGCTGTGCCTAACTGGTCAAGCAGTTCGTCAGTGCGAGGCATGGGATATGCATCAAATTTAGACACTACATTGACTTTACGATAGTCCACACAGAAGAGGACCAACCATTCTGACTTGGGAACCAAGAGAACCGGGCTGCTCCGCTCACTGTAGGACTCCTTGATTACTCCCATATCGAGCATGGCCGTGAGCTCCGCCCTGACCACCTGATTTTTGTGTTCAGGTAGACAATGGGGCGGTGGTGCTCTATGAGATCAGTGCGCCTGGGCAGAGTGGAGAACACGTCAGAGAATTCCCCTTGAATCTGTTTGACCTCAGTGGCCTGGGAGGAGGAGAGGTAGCTGTCAATTGGGACCGGAATAAACTCTTTTGCCAATTTAAAATTTGGTTCCAGTCCCAGCTCATCCCACTCAGGAACCACCGTCACCAACACCACTGATTTAGCCTCCCTCCATGGTTTTACGAGGTCAACATGGTAAATTTGACGTGGGCAATAATACGAGCACTTTATCTCCCGGTGTGAAACTACGTAACTGAGCCTCTGTTATACAGCCAGGACTGACATTCTTGAGCCTGCAGCAAATTCTTCTGTGTTAAAGCACTCAATATGTGGAGTTTTGCTCTCAGGTCAAGAACATACTGAATTTCATTTTTACTATTTAAAGGTCCCTCCTCCAAATTTTCCCTCATGACATCGAGAATGCCACAAGGTCTACATCCATAGAGAAGTTTGAATAGGGAAAACCCCGTAGAGGCTTGGGAACTTCTCATACTGCGAATAAGAGGGGCTCAAGCCACTTCCAAATTTTTCGTGTCCCCGTGCACAAACTTACAAATCCTATTTTTAAGTGTTTTATTAAATCGTTCGACCAGTCTATCCATTTGCAGATGGTAAATGCTGGTACAAATCGATTTAATCCCCAATAGTTTGCACAGGTTGTGAAGTGTTCGTGACATAAACGTAGTACCCTGGTCTGTCAGGATCTGTTTCGGGATCCCAACCTGGAAGATTACACTGAAGAGTGTGGCCGCAACACTGCGTGCTGAGATGTTGCGAAGTGGCACTGCTTCTGGGTATCACAAACACTAACACAAAGCGGTACCCGCGTGCTGATCTTTCTAATGGCCCAATGAGGTCGACACTAATTCTCTCAATCGGGACCTTGATTAATGGAAGTGGGTGCAAGTGAGCGCTTTTGAGGTGGCCGGGGGATTCACTAGCTGACATTCACGACATGCTGCACATCACCTGCGAACATCCCCATGAATGCCCAGCCAATAGAAGCAGGCCATAAGAGAGAAAAGTGTCTTATCCTGTCCTAAATGTCCCACCATAGGGTTATCCTCTGTATTTAATCCTCTGTGTCACTCTGTACAGTCTATCTCTAATCACCGCCAAGTATGGGTAGGATAGTGTGGTGTCGGGGAGAACCTTTTGATCATCGATTATTCTCACTAGGTCAAAGGCATGACGGAGCGTCTCATCACACATATGCTCTAGCATGAAATCCCCAATGAGGAATTCCCAGAGGAAGGGGGGAGTAGGCCCCGCATCTGCCTCAATGTCGGTCTGATGCTGAACTGACATTGATGAGGGAAACTGTTTTTCCCACCAGGCCTGCACACATCCTACGCCGTGTGGCTTTTGTGCAGGACCCATCTGCACAAATTCCCCTTAAGAGTTTAGTAAACCCTGGCCAATTGATATGCAGAATTAGCAGATGCGAGAGGCGGGGACTATCTGGTGCCTCAATGCTATGCTTTTCTCCCCTGAACAATATTGTGATGGGAACTACAAAATATTTGTGAATATCCCTGTGCACACATTTAACCTTCACCATTCCCTTCACCCATTTTAGTTAGTGCTCATTCAATTGCTCTCAAAAGAGGTGGGACTTCAGTTGGCATTTGAAGGCAGCAAGTGACTCCACTGTTCAGACATTCAGGGGGAGTTCATTCCACTACTGTGGTGCCAGAACAGAGAAAAATCTGGACGGTTGCCTCCCATGTATCCTGGATGATGGTGGGTCAACTCGAGCCATACTTGAGGCACAAAGGGCTCTAATTACGCATCAGGCTTTGACCATTGCCATTGGGTAGGGAGGGTCTGGACCATTTTTGACTTTGTAGACCAGCATCAGCATTTTATATCTGATGCGACCTGCTACAGGAAGCCAGTGAAGGGTGTGCAGCAAAGGAGTGACATGGCTGAACTTGGGGAGGTTAAATACAAGTCAAGCTGCTGCATTCCAGATCAGTTGCAGGGGTCTGATGGCACCCATGGGAAGGCCAGCCAGAAGGGAGTTGCAGTAGTCAAGTCTTGAGATGATAAGAGACTGAACAAGTACCTGGGTTGCCTCTCGAGAGAGAAATGGATGACCAGGTTACGTTAGCAACATGAGCTGTGAAAGAGAGCTGATCATCTACAACTACTCCAAGGCTACGTACTTCTGAAGATGGAGTGTTCAGGGAGTTCTCAAAGGAAATTGAGAGATCACAATGAACACCGGCATCTCCTGGGATATAAAGCAGCTCCGTCTTCCTTGGATTTAGCTTGAGTTGGTGGGCTGCCATCCATGAAGCAATGTCTACTAGACATGCTGAGATCTGACCCAAAACTTGGGTATCAGAAGGAGGAAAAGAAAGGATGAGCTGAGTATCATCAGCATAGCAATGGTAGGAGAAGCCATTCGAAGAAATTACATCTCCCAGTGAGCAAGTGTAGAGTGAAAATAGAAGAGGTCCCAGCACTGAGCCTTGTGGGACAGTGGAGAGTTTGCATAGAGTGGATGTTGAGCCATTCCATGTTACCTGGTAGGACTTGAACCACTTCCATGCAGATCCAGCGATGCCAAGGTCAGAAAGGATGGACAGAAGCATGTTGTGGTTAACTGTGTCAAAGGCAGCGGAGAGGTCAAAAAGAATCAGGACCAAAGACAGCCCAGCTGACCTTGCGGCATGGAGCTTCTCTGTCATTGCGAAGAGTGCAGTTCAGTAGAACGTGCTGGTTTGAAGCCAGACTGGTTTGGATCCTGAAGTTGGTTCTGGGAGTGGAAGAGAGACAGCTGATTGTAGACATGTTCAAGAATTTTTGAGAGGAAAGAGAGAAGGGATACTAGTCTGCCGTTGCTGATCTTGGTGCCATGAAGACTGGGCTTCTTCAGGATAGGCACCACCCTCGCAGTCTTGAATGTAAATGGTACAAGTCCTGATGTTAAGCAGCTGTTGACGATCGAAGAGATGAGGGGTAGGAGCTCGTGGGAGATTGTCTGGAGCAGTGTGAATGGGATTGGATCCAATGGACATGTTGTCGGGCTGCTGGATGTCAGCAGCTGAAGTACATCCTCAGATGTGAGAGGAGAGAATCAGGTTAGAGATGTAGGAGAGGTTATGAGGGTGTGCAGTGGTCAGGGAAAAGGACTGGCAGATCTCGTTGACCTTCTCATCAAAGAAATATCCCAGGTTTTATTTACTTTTGTATTCCTCATTATATCCAGTGCATTTAGAATAACGGTTCAGGAAAGCCATTACTGAAACATGTTGACCTCTGCGCACTATGCACCTCAGCATCCACTGACCCCTCTCTGTCAGTTTACGTGGCCTACCATGTAAACTCGTGGCTGAGTTCCTGTCATTCCCAGTTGCTTCCACTTTGTTATAATACCACTGACATTTGACTGTGGAATGTTTAGTGGTGAGGAAATTTCACGACTGGACTTGTTGCACAGATGGCATCCTATCACGGTACCACGCTGGAATTCACCAAGCTCCAATTTGCTTGATTTTATATACTTGTGGCCATGGAAGTGATTAGAACACCTGAATTCAATTATTTGGATGGGAGAGTGAGTACTTGGCAATATAGTGTACCTCTAGATAAGTTACATGTACAATGGATATATAATATCTACACACCCATATTCAAATTGGAGGTTTTTTGATGTTAAAACTGACACTAAGTTAAACCATGTTAGATTGTTTTCCACATTTAATATGATATAGCTATGAAAGTGAAGCAAATCAAGTAAAAAAACAAATAAAAGCTAACAAATTGAAGGTTTCAAAATAACCTGGTTGCAAAAGTGTGCACACCCCTTTACAATGTCAATTGTAAAAAGTGCTATATAAATAAATTTGACTTGATCCCTTAACTAAAACTTTGTTAAGGTCCTTTTTGCATGTAACACAGCACTCAGTCTTTTGGGGAAGAGTCTACCATCTCAGCACACTTTCCTAACATTCCTAAAATGCCTCAGATCTGTGAAATTGTGACTCTTGTGCACTACCGTTTTCAAGTCATTCCACTGGGCTTTGATTCATATTCAGGATTCAGATCCGGGCATTGACTGACTGATTCCAGTATGTCAAGATTTCTGATTGGCTGATTCTACAATGTCAATGTTTTTTTCATTTTCAGCTGTCTAACTGAGGTTTGTAGGTTTGCCAAATAGATTGGTATTTGGAGCAATCCATGATTCCCTCTTCCAATTCCTCTTCCCTCTTACCAATTCCAGCTGAAGAGAAGCAGACCTATAGTTTGATGCTGCCACCATCATGCATTTCACCATGGGCATAGTGTTCTTTGGGTGAAATGCTGTCTTGCTGCACCAAATATATATTTTTGACTTATGCTCAGTCTCATCAAACCATAAGATATTTTGTCACATGGTTTGGGGTCGCTTGTATTTGTTCTTCCATCTAGCCACCCTAAACCTTATTCCAGATATGCAGAGAGTGATGAGTCCTTGCCAGATATTCTTTCACCTTCGTTAATGTTGCTGCACATCTCTTGGCTGCCTCTATGAGCTTTACGTTTTCACCTTGTCCTTTCATCAATTGTGGAGGGAAGTCTTTTTTTGGTAATGTCAGTGTGGTGCTCCATTGCTGATGATAGCCTTCACAATGTTCCGTGAAACATCTAAAGTTGTGGAAATTCTTTTGTATCCCTGTCCTGATAGATACCTTTCAACAGTGAGATCCTTAAATGGATTAAATGGGTGTAACTGGTTCTCCTTTTGATGTCACAAAGTAGTAGTGCAGTGTGCCACTGTGCACTAACCTTACATTGTGCAGCCAGTGCTACACTGATAGATATTGATGTTACTGCAATTTTGCAGTAATTACATCCTATTTTATTTGTGAAAGATATTTATCAGCATTTGTCTTTAAACCATTTAGGTGGCATCTTTCAAACCTCATGCAATAACTATGGAAACATCTTGGTTCCTCAAGTTGCTTACAGTGATACTGACCACCTGATCAGTATAGTGTCCACAATAGTATAGTCTCAGTACTGACTCTTCAAGTGACAGACAGTAATTGACAGAATTGAGAGTAATTATTAACATAGATGTACATTTTTTTTATCCCAAAGAAGAAGGCTGCAATGTTACCAATGGGCCAGCTGTTTCTGCTTGTCTCATTCTCTGATAAAATTAAAAATGGATGCACACATCCATGATGTACAGCATATATGTGTAACAGGGCTCTCAGTAACAATGAAAGGATTCATATGCGTGAGACAGTCCAGGTTGTAACCAGAAACACTTCAAAGCACAGATAAATCCAAAATGCAGTCAAGAGACAAGGCAAGCATTTAAAAGCCAGAAAACAGAAAAAGAAAAGGGCTAAGCAAAGACAAAATGAGGTGAGGCCAGGTAATGGTCATGCAAAGAAAATCTATCCAGATAAAGCATGGCTCAGAAGTTGCAAGATTGCAGACAAACTGTAAGCCAAGGCCCACAAGCTTTTTTATATTAGTGAAACAGGAAATAAGTAGGATAAACAAAAAAGAGTTTCAAAATTTAAGCCAAATACAACAACTAAGCAAATAAAACAACTATTTATTCATAAGTTTTAATCAATTTAGGGGGCCCCTTTTACCAAGAGCCCCACACTATGACCTGAATTCTAACACCTCCAAGTATAAAATGATTGCTAATACTACAGCATTACACACAGTGTAACAGTGGGTGCGGGAATGAAGGTGTGGAGGTAGAGGAGAAGGGAGTACGCTTCACAGTGAGATGTGAGCCAGACAACACAGATGCCGGAGCGTGCAGAAAAGCATGCTCTTTATTTAAAGACGCGGACATGGCCACCAACCAAATAAACAATACTAACAGAAAACCAGGAAAAAGTACGCAAATGAAAAATGGACAAGGACATGGAAATAGAAGCAGGAATAAACTCAAAGAAAGCCACAAACATCTCAACCGCAAACACAACACCAACAAAACATACATTACGTAAACCATCGAACTTACATAAACAATGATCTGCCCCGCGGAACTGAAACAAGGGTGTATATATATATATATATATATATATATATATATACATACAAATGAAGAAAATGAGTATCAGGTGAAAAGTCAATGAATATGCGGAAGTAATTCCGCGGAGTCTTTAAAGGGGCCGCGTCGCAAACAAGGCGCACTATATTACCAAAAGTATTCACTCGCCCATCCAAATCATTGAATTCAGGTGT
>JAOVVH010157442.1:0-11946 GCA_028566435.1 Scorpiodoras heckelii | reverse complement strand
CACCAGCATCACGTAGTGACCTGGCCACTATCCTGCAAGAAGAATGGCTTAAAATCCCTCTGACCACTGTGCAGGACAACATTGCTGTGTCTGATCCACTCACACCAGTACAACACACACTAACATCACCACATCAGTGTCTCATATAACAGTCTCTTATAGCAAAATTCAATTTCATGGCCTTTGTGATCAATAACCAAGTCAGGAGACCAAATGAAATGGAAACAAGCTTTATTTCGACTCTTTAAACACAAAGTGTGGCTTTTCAGCCTTTTTAAATTCAGTCTGCTGCTCTCTCTAACTCTCTCACTCTCTCTGGCTTTCTCTTTCTCTCGTACTCTCCTCTGCCTGTCCTTTAACCCCTTGCTCACTACATACACACAAAGGGTGAGAGAAATGGTAATTAATACAGGAAAATAAGGAACCGGTGCCGGTGATTAGCTTTTTGGATGCTCCTGGCTCCGTCTCCCCTTGACAGATCCTGCCAGATCACGCTCGTGCTGCCATATACCCCCACTGCCCCACTCAGGCTATAAAGCGATGATAATAACCAGCCAGCCCTAAGAACTGTCTTACCTCCCTTTTGGTCCTGGGCCGTGGGCAGGTCGCAATTGCTGTGGTCTTATCAATTTTGGGCCACACCTGCCCATGACCCATGTGGAAGCCCAGATACTTTACCTCCACCCGCCCAATTGTACACTTCTTTGGATTAGCGGTGAGCCCCGCGTGCCTCAGCGATTTCAGGATGGACCAAAGATTTTGAACATGCCGTGGCCAATTGTTACTGAACATGATTATATCATCTAGATAAGCCATGGCATATGCGCTATGTGGACGCAGTAACCTGTCCGTAAATCGCTGGAACTTAGCAGGAGCCCCAGATTCCATAATAAAAAGGGAAGTGTCATGAATTGGTGTAAGCCGAACGGTGTGGAGAAGGCTGTTTTTTCACGGGATAAGAGAGTCAAGGGGATATGCCAATATCCCTTGGTTAAGTCCAGTGTTGAATAAAAGCAAGCTGCGCCAAACCAATCAAGCAGTTCGTCAATGCGTAGCATGGGATATGCATCAAATTTAGACACCGAGTTGACTTTATGATAATCCACACAGAAATGGACCGACTCGTCTGGCTTGGGCTGCCCCATTCGCTGTGTGACTCCTCAATTACTCCCATATCGAGCATGGCTGTGAGCTCCTCCCCGACTAGCTTTTTTTTGTTCAGGGAGCCAGTAGGGGGTGTTTCGATGTGGTGCTCTATGAGGTCAGTGTGCCAGGGCAGAGCGGAGAACACGTTGGAGAATTCTTCCTGGATCTGCGCAACCTCAGCAGCTGGGGCGGAGGAGAGGTGGCTGTCAATTGGGACCGGAATAAACTCAGTTGCCAATTTAACATTTGGTTCCAGTCCCAGCTCATCCCTCTCAGCCACCATCGCCAACGCCAGTCTCCCGATTCGGTCTCCCTAAATTGTTTTAGGAGGTTGACATGATAAATTTGGCATGCTCTCCACCTGTCCATTTGCACTACCTCATAGTCAAAGTCCCGGACTCACTGTGTGACCTCAAATGGCCCTTGCCACTTTGCGAGTAATTTGGAGCTCAACGTGGGCAGTAATATGAGTACTTTATCTCCCGGAGTGAAGCTACGCAGCTGAGCAGCTCTGTCATACAGCCGGGACTGACATTCTTGAGCCTGCAGAGCCTCCTGTGTTAGAACACCCAATGTGTGGAGTTTTGCTCTCAGGTCAAGAAGGTACTGAATTTCATTTTAACTCTTTGAAGGTCCATCCTCCCAATTTTCCCTCACAACATCAAGAACGCTGCAAGGTCCAAGTCTGTAGAGCAGTTTGAATGGGGAGAGCTCCGTGGAGGCTTGCGGGACCTCTCGTACTGCAAATAAGAGGGGCTCGAGCAACTTATTCCAATTTTTCGCGTCCCCATGCACAAACTTATGAATCATGTATTTAAGTGTCTTATTAAATTGTTCAACTAGCCCATCGGTTTGCAGATGGTAAATGCTGGTACGAATCAATTTAATCCCCAATAGTTCGTACAGCTTGTAAAGTGTTCGTGACATAAACGTAGTACCCTGCTCCTTCGGGATCCCGACCATGGTACATTAGGCTGAAGAGCGCCGTCGCAACACTGTCTGCTGAGATGTTACTCAGCGACACTGCTTCCAGATATCGCATTGTGTAGTCCACAAGGACTAACACAAAGCGGTAGCCGCGTGCTGACCATTCTAATGGAACAACAAGGTCCATACAAATTCTATCAAATGGAATCTCGATTAATGGGAGCAGGTGCAATGGCGCTTTTGGGGTGGTGGGGGATTCACTAGCTCACATTCTCAACATGCCACACACCACCTGCAAACATCGTCATGAATGCCCGGCCAATAGAAGCGGGCCATGAGATGGAGAAGTGTCTTATCCTGTCCTAAATGTCCCACCACAGGATTATAATGAGCCACCTGGAATAACATTTCCCAGCGGCTCCTGAGCACCAGCAACTGGGAGGTCACTTTCTGAGTGTGAGTGTCCTGTGTCACTCTGTAGAGCCTATCTTTAATCACTGCAAAGTATGGGAAGGAGAGTGCAGCATCTGGGAAAATCCTTTGACCATCGATTACTCTCACTTGGTCAAAAGCGTGGCAGATGCCCAATGGGGAATTCCTGGAGGGAGGGGGGAGTATATATCTGCCTCCCGGTCAGGTTGACGCTGAGCTGACGTCAACACGGGGAACTCCGCTTCTCCTGCGAGCGCTGCACCTCTACCCCACTTGCGCTGCGTTTGTGCAGGTCCCATCCACGCAAATCCTCCTCAACAGTTTAACAAAACCAGGCCAATTAGTACCCAGAATTAGCGGAAGGGGGAGGCGGGGACTAACCACCTCCTCAACGCTATGCTCTCCAATGAATCTTATTATGACAGGAACTACAGGATACTCGTGAATATCACATTTAACCTTCACCTTTCCCACCACCTGTTGTGCATTTCTCCATGCCCCCCCTTGAAACAGGCTTTGGTGAATCACCATTTGGTGAATCACCAGAGTCCCCGCAATGCCAGCAGCCCGGCCCAGGCCTCCTGCCGGCACCCATGGGGGCGGATTGCCCCACCTGCCAGAGTAACAGGGAAGGGAAGGGGGATTCGGTCTCGGGCACGCGGGGTTGGATTTGGGGGAGTTGGCCCAGTGGGGAAGTGTTGGGAGAAAAGGGTAGGGGAGAAGGGCGAGAAAGAGAGAGAGACAAAGAGGAAGGTGGAGAAGAAACGGTGGAGGATTCCCCAATCCCCGGACACACCTACACATTGTCCTCTACCAATGTGAGAGCCTCCTCTAGCGACACAGGGTGGTGGCACTGGACCCACTATGCTGTTCCCACCGGCAGCTTGGTGATGAATTGCTCCAGCGCCATGTGCTCTACGATCTCCTCGATGTCGCAGTCCCCTGCAAGAAGCCACTTCCAGCAGGCGTCATGCAGCTGCTGGGTGAAGATGAAGGGGCAGCCAGCCGCGCCGTACTCCAGCAGGCAGAAGTGTCTTCTGTGTTGTTCTGGCCGACCCACTGCATGATTGCCTGCCGCACCACCGGGTACTCCAGCATGCTGGCAGCCGGCAGCTGGTGAGTTGGTCCTCCCAACTTTGATGAAGGCCTCCACATCGTCCAGGGGGCCCATCTTGGGTAGGGTCAGGAGAGGCGTGGACATCAAGGCTGCAGCGATGGAAGCCAGTGTGCCTGGAGTGTGCAGCAGGTCCTGCAGCGTCTGCCGATCCTCCGCCTGTGCTGCGAGGAGACCTTGGAACCGGGGTTCATGGTCATCCTGAAGTGAGCGAAACGCATCTGCCTGATCCTGCTGCATGGCAGTGAGGGACTGGACAATGCTTCCCAGAGGTGAGGACTACATGTCGGTGTTGTGATAAATTCCCAGGTTTTGGCACCAGTGTGATCAATAACCAAGTCACGAGACCAAATGAAACTGAAACAAGCTTTATTTCATCTCTTTAAACACAAAGTGTGGCTTTTCAGCCTTTTTAAATTCAGCGCTGTCTGCTGCTGTCTCGAGCTCTCTCACTCTATCTGGCTTTATCTTTCTCTCATGCTCACTTTAACATGCCCTTTAACCCCTCGCTCACTACATACACACAAAGGAAGAGACAAAGGGTAATTAATACAGGAAAATAAGGAAGAGGTTCGGACGCTCCTGGTTCTGTCTCCCGTTGCCAGATACCACCAGATCACACACATGCTGCCACAGCCTTATATTGGCAAGTGTAATTTTTTTGTGTTTTAGTATTTCTAAGATACTGATGAATCATTTTGTACCACTAAAGGAAAGCAATTTTACCGGAAGTCATAAATAAAGTCTTTCAGCCAAAAGGCCTTCTGATGGTCTCAAGCTTGCAAGTCATAAAATAATGCAGCATGGTAAACCAGCCCCTGTCCTTTGCCTGATTTGAGCAATACATGCACAGTGTCAGGTAAGGACTAGAAGTGGATCATGAAGCTGCTTCCCAATCACAAACACATTATGAAACTTATGTATAAACAGTTATAATGTGCAAATGCAAGCCCTGCAATATGAGCTTTTATAATAAGCGGTTAAGATAATGAATGAATGAGGTTTTTTGTCATGCCATTCAATCAAGCCAAATATGAGGATATTATGTTAAATATATGACTATTACTAAAATCTACCAATTTAGTACATAGCACATTATACTGCTAGAAGTAGCCATTAAAAAATGTCTAAATTGTGGCCATAAACAGATGTACATGATCAGGTACAATACTCAAATTCAAATGCAAAAAGATATTTTTCCTCCCCAAGTTCTTCCATACCGCCCCAATGGTGCATTTTCTCCATTGGATTCCTGTAGTTGCCTGTATTTAAAACTCTGATGCTTGTCTACAAAGCTCAAAAACAGACGTGCGTCATCACACCTTGCTTTGCATGACACTCCCGCCGAGTCCTTGGCACAGCTTGACTAGTCCCACAATTCCTGATGCAAAACATCAACCAAAATTCTTCTCTGTCTTTCCCCCGCATAGATGGTGTAATGACCTTCCCTGGCTGCTCTGTTCATTAATAAAACTCAAGCCCATGGGGCAGTCATGGGATTCTGGTTAAGGAATCAGCCTTGTGACCAGAAGGTCCCCAGTTTGATCCCCGCGACCAACAAGTCACGGCTGAAGTGCAATTGAGCAAGGCACCTAACCCTCAACTGCTCCCCAGGCACCCTGGACGAGGCTGTCCACCACCCCAGGCTTGCAAGTCATGTAGTAATGCAGTGTGGCAAACCAGCTCCTGTCCCCTGCCTGGTTTGAGCAACAAATGAAAAGTGTTAGTTAATTACCAGAAGTGGATCATGAAGCTGCTTCCCAATCACAATCCATCACATTATGAAACTTGTGTGTAAATGGTTATAATATGCAAATGCAAGGCCTGCAATATGAGCGTTTATAAATAACATAACAAAAAAGCAATAATGGTAAAAATTTGTTATTATAAATAGCATGTGTAGAAGTATATGCATATGGTAGTCTTCAATTTCCCTGATTTTACCTCCTTGAAAAATACATAGAAAAATTTACTTATTGAGAGTATTTATGTCAAGCCATTCAATCAAGCCAAATATGAGTATATTATGTTAAATATATGAATATTACTAAAATATACCAATTTAGTACATTGCACATTATACTGCCAGAAGTAGCCATTAAAAAATGTCTAAATTGTGGCCATAAACAGATGTACGCGATCAGGTACAATACACAAATTCATATGCAAAAAGACTTTTTTTCTCCCCAAGTTCTTCCATACCGCCCCAATGGTGCATTTTCTCCACTGACTTCCTGTAGTTGCCTGTATTTAAAACTCTGATGCTTGTCTACAAAGCTCAAAAACAGACATCCGTCATCACACCTTGCTTTGCATGACACTCCCGCCGAGTCCTTGGCACAGCTTGACTAGTCCCACAATTCCTGAAGCAAAACATCAACCAAAATTCTTCTCTGTCTTGCCCCCGCATAGTTGGTGTAATGACCTTTCCTGGCTGCTCTGTTCATTAATAAAACTCAAGCCCATGGGGCAGTCAAGAACGACTTGACTAACAAAAGAAAAACGACAGTCCATCATTACTTTAGGAAATGAAGGTCACTCACTCTGAAAAATTTCAATAAGTTGGACCGCAGAGTGAAGGCAAAGCAGCCAACAAGTGCTCAGCACCTCTAGGAAGTAGGTGTGTCCAAACTTTTGACTGGTACTGTATGTGTATTTCACTGCACAGATGGGTTAAATGTGGAGGACAAATTCCTCTATGTGCAAACACATTAGGTCAGTACTTCACATCACTTCATGTTAAAATTCTTGTGATTCTCAATATTTTCAATATATATTCTCAGAAGCTGATAGAAGATGACTGGCGTATGCAATGACATGCTCTTTACCATCAAGTTTTTGAGAAAGTACCAATCCAACTCCATGAAGTGATGCATCTGTGTATAAGAGGAAAGGTAATGAGAGATTTGGGAATGTCATAATGGGTGGTGACGTCAATGCCTGTTTAAATGTTGAAAATGCTTTGTCTGCTTTGGATAACCAAGTGAATGTGACTCCCTTATGCGCAAGTCAGTGAAGCGGATCAGCAACCTGAGCAAAGTCACGAATGAACCACCTGTAATAAGAGCAAAGACCAAGGAAAGCTCTGACTTGAGTAGCTGACTGAGGGACTGGCCAAGCAACCACTTTCTCAATGTTTCCCGGATCTGATACTCTATGCCCAAGGAATGTGACCGATGAACGAACAAGATGGCACTTGGTAGGGTTCAACTTCAAACCTGCAATGCGGAATCGTTGAAAAGCTTCTTGCAAGTGCTGTAAATGGCATTTGAAATCCTGACTGCACACAATGATGTCATCCAGATAGATCAAACAAATGCTCCAATGCAAACCACGAAGCGCAAGTTCCATTAAACGCTGAAAACTGGTGGGCGTGGTAGAAAGACCCATTGGCATCACACAAATCTGGTACAACCGTACCTGTGGAGAACGCTGTCTTCTCCTTGTCCACGGCATTCACGGGGATTTGCCAATATCCGGCAGTTAAATCAATGGTGCTGAAAATCTTAGCACCCGCAAGTCTATCCAAGGTGTCATCCTCCCAAGGGAGTGGATGTGAGTCCTTGACTGTGACTGTGCTTAAGCAACAAAAATCTACACAAAACCGATGCGTACCATCTTTTTTCTTCACAAGAACTACGGGGGCTGACCAGGGGCTACAAGACTCCTCGATGACGTTATTTTCCAATAACTTTGACACTTCCCGCTGCAAGAGCGGGACGTTCTTTAATGGGTGGTGTATCACCTGTATTGATACTGTGTGTAATCAAGTTAGTGCAACCATAATCATGAGGATGAGAACTGATTATGTCTGCAAAGTCTCCTAACAGGTATTGTAATTGTGAATGCTCCTCCGACGACAAACATGTATCCTCCAAGGTAACTGCAGGCACGGGAGAGTCAGATGGGTCACAAGCAGAAACTGACGATACCACTGAATATTCGTCAAAAGGCTGATTCATGACAGCAAAGAGTTGTCCCATTGGGGATCCATTATGTAAAAGGACAGGTTCGTAAGTAGGACTAACAACTCTCACCACAGCCTTTCCATCCTGAATAGAAGTCAGTGTTCTAGCGATAACTAAATTAAGTGTTGAGGATTGGTATGGTTCCAATATGCCAACGGAAGACTCTAGGTATGGAGCTGACACCATATGATCTTCCCTGGAAACAGGTGCAACCATTTCTGACATAGCTGGCACAGTGACAGGAGACAGAGACACAGCAGCAACCTGAGCAGGCACGAGTGAACAAGGCTGTGAAAAGAGCACTTCGGTGTTATACATTTGCAGACACATGCGAGACAGATCAACTTTCATGTGGTGTTTTGTGAGAAAATCCCATCCCAAAATGACAGGATAACTAGCTGTGCGGACAAGATGGAAGACATGAGTTAAGACCACATCACCCAAGTGTATTGGTGCTGAGATGGTACCCAAGATATCTAAAAAGTGTCCCATAACTGAGGACACCACAGCAAATGTTTTACTAACAGGTTGAATTGAGAAGGATGATATCGACCTTTGACAGTCTTCTGTGATCAAAGAAAGGCCTGAACCTGTATCTACCAAAGCATACAATTCTCGGGCTGATATAGTAACCTGTACAAATGGAGTGGATGATGTACTCTTTGAAGCCTGTGTATCAACATGGACCATGGGAGAAGAAGAAGTGCCCATGTGGTCCGTCATAGCAGCTTCTAGTAGTTTACCCGATCCCTATTGTGTTTTGTGAAACGAACATGGCGAGTAGGTATCTGTGGCATTCGTGCAGAGAATTGTCACCGTAATGAGAGGGAGAGCGGGAGTATGAGAATGTAGGTGATTTATGTCGAATGTCAGCAGAAGGTGAACCTGGGCTACGAGTGTGTGAAACATAAGTACGATGTAATGTACGTTCAGGAGAGCGAGGCTGGCTTTAATGATAGTAAGACCAAATAGGTGAACTGGAATGGCGTGCTCTTGAAGATATGCGATGGTTAATGTTCCTGTAGTGGGAATGGGTGGAATCACTGATGTAGGGAGGGGAGTGGTAACATTGATTAGGGGGTGTGTGAGGGTGTTCAACGGTGTGGGCTACCTGGTGAGGGGCATTATGGTCCAGACCCGAAATAAAGCACTGTTCAAGGGGACCGAGCTCCATAGGATGAGCCACCTTGCTGTTGTGCTGTGCCAGAGTCAACGCAGCTTGTTGCACAGTGTTGAAAATGAGCATCACCCGATCTGAAACTGTCACGTCAACAAGAGACACAATCATTGTTAACATATGCACATTCTGGCTGCAAGACACCAAACACCTCCTGGCGAAGATCTGCAAACTGCTGACACATGCGGTCCAGTCTCTCATCCACAGCTTGTGACTGTGAGCGGCGAAATGTCTTAAAGTCCTCCTGAAGTTCAGCGACAGCTGCAGTCAGTTCACGAACAGAAAGCTCGAGTACAAAATGCTGATCAGCTGTGACTGGCATGACTGATGATGGAGACGTAACACTGAAGGCAAGATGGCCTCTCTCACACTGAGTTGCACTTCACAAAGCTGCCTCTAGGTTCACTGCACCAGGTTCATGAATTTTAAGCTGGAGTGATAGGTCCAAACCCGTAATGAAACGCCTGAAAACCTCTGAATTCTTTGCCTGCAAATCGTAGTTGGGAAAGGCTTCTGCCACTAGAGTACTGAGTTCAGCTGCATAAACTGGTAAAGGTTCCTGAGGTTTGTGAGGACAGGCATTAAGATATGTCTGGAACATAGCTATAAACGGCAATCTATTAAAGACTGAGCTCAAACTAGCTTTAACTGAGGCATAGTCATTCTGAATATCTGGAGCGAGAATCTGCCAGTAAGAAAATGCAGGGCCACTTAGCTTAGCAGGTAACAGCTTAACCTTATCTACAGGATTGGACGATACAGCCAACGCTACCTCAAAACGCTGAATCCATGAATAAAACGGTTCAGTTCCATATCCGGAAAAAGATGGTGGAAGATCTATCCAAAATGGTAACTGAGAGAGTCCAGCTGGTTGGTGAAGTACAAGTTGAGTGCCATTTCTGTTCCCGTCTGCAGTAGCGAGCTCCTCGTCCATGGAAAAAAAGGAAAAAAATGAGCGTGAATTAACTGGCAATAAGTCGCATACACGTGGTAAGAAAAGGAGGGAAAAAAATGCAGCCCAGCTTTAAAAAAAAAACGGGTACCTGAACATGCCGACAAGTCGAAGTAGTTAGGAGCAGAGAAAAAAACGTCCGTTGATCAGAAAACTTTCCGGAGCATAGAAAAAAAATCGCAAAAGGAAAAAAAAACAATCCTACCGCTGCCACCAGTTTAAGACGCCTTTTGTCCTCTTACCTATATGACGGACTGATGGGTTTGTTATATGAGTGTTTCTATTAGGGCTGTACGATTAATCGTATTTTTATCGTTATCGCGATATGAGGCTTCACGATAAGCACATCGAAAAACCCACGATGACGCCTTGAATAAAATCCTGAAATTGCATCACCTGCATGCATTATCTGCACGCAGCAACAGAGGGAGCTCTTCACGCTGCAGACTATGCTCACGTGACGTAACTAGGCAGGAGGCAGAGTGAGATGAGCTCAACAGTCACCACGCACCACACACAGGCAGGCCAAATACTGACAAATCTTCGAAAAGTGAAGACGTGAGTGAGGAAGAACTGAGACACTCCTTAAAGTTCTGTCCATGTCGTGGTGCGTGACAATATATATTAACTACACTATTACATAATGCTCCTGATTGCTTAATTTAATTGCTTAAGCACACAAACACGAGAGCACGATTCACGCAGCGCTCACGGATTTTCTCTGCTCGTGTGTAAAACATGCTCTCTCGCTCATGTTCTCTACTCATGCTCAGATTCACGTAGCTCTGATATTAAACTGCTGTCTTGCGCTTACATATATCCTGCTCTTGTGAAGCGCACACGCTCAAGCAAACCCACCCCGTGCGCTCGTGAATCTGCATGCTCTCGTGCTCAGATTTTTCACCACTAGAACGCTGAAAAAGTCGTCAGCCAATCAGAAAGAAGTATCTGATTTTGACCAATGAAATTGTTCCTGCTGCTGAACACGTCCTCTACTGTCTGCGCTTTCAAGTGCACGTCTGGCGGAAGGTTTCTCTGAGATGAAACTCGTTTACCCGACTTGGATATAATAAGATATAATATAAGATATATATAAGATACAATACATATCTCTGTTAGCTGTCGATTGTAACCTTGTTATGGGTGTTTTTGAACATAAATGTAGCAAAAACAACACGTGTTGACAGTGTAGATGTTTGAAAACGACGTTACTATTAGAATCAACTTAAAAGTTTAATTTATTATTTCATACTGTTGATGAACTGTTCGGCCATGTTGGAAATAGCGTTTACGTCACTGCTCGGGCAGATCAGGCTGCATCAAAAATTTCGATGTATCCGACTTAAGCATCCGACTTCAGAGGGGGTTCATGTGGTGCCTCTTCATGAGAAACTCATCTTTCCGATAAAACCGATGCCACTGGAAAGCACCATGTGTACAAACTTAAACACGCCATTTTTATAACATTTTAGAGGACAATATCTATTTACTGTACATTGTATGTACAGTGTTTTATAATTATCAACAAGCACTAAAAAAGCAACTCCTCTTTTTTTATAATTAAACAAACACTTTATAATTTATATACACATTTTCTTATTAATGGCTGTACTTAATATCTTTTAAAAAGAAAGAAGGAATGAAAGTAACCTTTTCTACTGTAAATCTAATCAAATTTTAGATTTTATTTAGCGCTGAATAAACCTACAAAATAGTTGGAATTATTCTGGATTCATTACACAGTAAAAACCAAAAAAAAAATTTTCTGCTGATCAGAGAGACTAAGTTTTTGTATTTTAATCTTAATTTATCCATATCGTACACCCCTAGTTTCTATGCTCCTGTGTTTCACGGACATGATATAATTTACACCGGACAAAGCATACTTTTGTCCAACGAAATATCCCTTTATTCCACTTACTACTTGTAGGGCTGCCCCCCTCTCACTATGGAAAAATCGTAAAAACGACCGTTTTGGCTCGCGCTCATGCCGTCTCTCTCTCTCACTTCCTCCTTCTCTCCTTTTTCTCCCCCACCAAGACTTGCATCACTTCCTCCCCTTTTTCCATGCTGCCAAATAAAAGGTTTTCCCTCACTGTTCGTGTTACATATATACCAAAACTGTAAGGATAATTTTCTCTGATTACCCTGGGTTGTTGGATTGTTTGAAGGAGGTGGAATGCTGGATGTCCAATAATTTCCTCAGATTAAACAAGGAAAAAACGGACAT
>JAOVVH010157332.1:0-11960 GCA_028566435.1 Scorpiodoras heckelii | reverse complement strand
GAGAACACAGTGTTTAAAAACTCCAGCAGCACTGCTGTGTCTGATCCACTCACACCAGTACAACACACACTAACACAGCATAAGAACTGGAAAAGAGGGAAACAACTAACCTTTTACAGGTGGTTATAGAGGGGTTTCAGAAAGTATTCACACCCCTTTATTTATTGCAGACTTTATTTTGTTGATTTCAGTGAAGACAACTGATATTGTTCCCATCAATGTACACTCAATAATCCATAATGTCAACATGAAACATGTGGCAGTGGAGGCACGGTGGAGCATCTGCTGTGAACGAAGAGAAGCAGGTTGAAACAGCAGGGAAAGCATGATTATTCTGACCCATGTCATTACCAGCAGATTATTTGGATGTTTCTTTTGATTTTAGCTCATGCCATAACCATAGGAGGAGAACGTGGTGACGTTGGCAGAGCTCACAGCACACTCTGGTTTTAGTCAGGAGTTGCCTCTGTTTTTGAACTTTACTGTTTTTCTTATCACTTTTTCCTCTTTCTGTCATTTTGTTGTATTTTTTTTTACCCTTTTTTCTTCTGCAGCATTTTCTCAAAAAATTGCTGTTAGTTACCTATAGACAGCAAGTAGACGCCTTCCACGTTGGATCTGCCCAAAACAAACTCCATATAGCTCCGATTAAGGTATGATAACATTTATCATAGCAGACATTCAGCTTGTTCAGTGTGTGGAGTGCAGAAATGTTTAGCCATTCTTCCTCTGTCATTAACAATAGTTTTATCTGTGATAAATGCCTGTTAGTAAGCTCTATAAAGGAGAAGATTGCAGCATTTTAGGTGCACATTCAGTCTCTAGAGGACAGGGAGAGTGATAGTGTAGGTTCTGTAGGGGAAAGTTTGGATGCCTTAGGCAAAGTTAGCAATCCCCCAACTCTGGCATTAGAGCCCTCACAGTGGGACAAATAAGTCATGACTCGGCAGCATAATCGCAGAGCCAAAGCTAAGGCTCACCCACAGGGTCACCACTCTTCTCCGCTTCACATGTCCAACAGATTTGTTCTCCTCAGCGAAGCACCCACTAATAAACCTGAAAGAGCTAATGAAATTATCTAGGCCTTTAAGGGCACCAGCAGTTTTATTTGGAGCCAGGACACTGGACATAGCAGGTAATCTTAGGGTTTTAGCTCATAGTCTCAGTATAGGTCTAGTTAATCTCTGACAATCCAGAGCCATGCCCAAGAAGTAGACAAACAGGCTACACTAACTGTCTGCTAGCTGCATTGATTTGTCATTCAGGTTCCACCATACTGAGATTGTGTCTGTTCCCCAAGCTTTATAAGTATTACAACAAAAAAGTAGAAATACTCATAAAGTTTGTTTTAGTAACCTAATTAACTTAAATTAAATTATATCATATTGAATGCACAGCCAGCACCTTTGATCTGAAGCTAGAACTGTTACGTATTAGGTCTCTTACAGCTAAAGCACTTATTGTTAATAAACCTATTACTGCTCAGGAGTTTAATGTATAACAGAAACATGGATTAAACCAAATGAATATGTAGCACAGTGATAATCTCGGTGTCACACAAAAACATGGACATCAATAACATAACATAACTATCCACAAAAAATATGTCTGCCCAGTCAATTCCTCTAATTATTATTTACAGACCCGCAGGGCTGTATTCTGAATTTACAGATTTAATCTCAAACCTAGTAGTTTCTTTAGACAAAGCATTAATTGCTGGAGATTTTAATATTCATTTTGATAATCCACAAGATCTAGACTCAGTAGGAGCAACTGTAATAGGACCCACTCACAATGGTGGTCACACACTTGATCTGATATTACCACTCAGATTAAATATAAAAGATATAGTTACACTTCCACAATCTGAAGGTATCTCAGATCATTATCCCATCTCAAATTTGTCTTAGTCATAGAACCAGAAGATATGACCACATCACCCCCATCTTATTCATACTGCATTGGCTTCCAGTCAAATTGTGCACTGATTATAAAATGCTACTATTAACCTACAAAGCACTGAATGGTCTCCCACTGCAGCACCTGAGCGAACTTTTAGTCTGTTATGATCCGCCACACAGGCTTTCTTTTGATACCCCCCACCCCCACCCCCTTTTCAACTGATAAAAACTGCCTTCCTATTATGGCTAGGATGCCATGAACAGTTTTCCACTCCATCAGTAAAATCTCCAAAAGGGAAGAGTTCAACTTCAACAAAGTAGATTTCATGTTAAAACTTTACAGAATTTACTGGTTACTGGTGCAGTTTTTTAAAAAAGTATATAACACAGTTATATAATGGATTAATTATTATTGCACTGGTGTCACCCAAATGAGGATGGGTTCCCTTTTGTTTGAGTCTGGGTCCTTTCAAGGTTTCTTCCTCTTATCATCTCAGGGAGTTTTGCCTTGCCACTGTCAGCCCCAGCTTGCGCATTAGACATAACATTTGGAGATAAAAGTTGTTGAATTGAATTTGTATTGAAATTGTATTATATTATAATACTGCAATTATATACTCAATTGAATTATATTGCTATGTTTTACCAGCCTGGACTGTGAAAGATTAATCAGTGTGTGTCATGAAAAACATAATATTTCCTGTGTGGCAGTGTGTTATTTGTTAGTTTATACAGAATGTGTTTGTCTATCTTTATGATGTGGCTTAGCCTAAATATTTTTCATTTACATGCATGCAAATCCTCTGCTTGAAAAAGACCTGGTGTCTGCTTTTTACAGGTCTAGAATGTAATTTGGTGACTCTTAAATTTGCTGTTTGTGTGTTTGTGTGTGTGTGTGTGTGTGTGTGTGTGTGTGTGACTCATTCATGAATATGCTCACTTCTTGGGAGCATGTGTTGAGGATTACGGTGCTGAGCTCATGCCCAGTTTGATGCAGCAGGCAGCCGTGATGCAGGCTATCAGTTGCAGTTTCCTCTTCATCAAGCACTTCATTGCTCTTTTCTTCTCTCTACAAGCGTCAGATCTGGCTCTGTTCCCTCTTTCCTGTCATGTTATTCTCCACTGTGTAACCCTGAGATTTTATCCAAGCTGTAGGAGCAGATGGACCGATATAGTGGCTTCATGAAGTACCAGCAGCAAAGCAAAGTTCGGGTCACTGCAGAAAATAGGAAAAGGGGTTAATATCCTATCTGAACAGGGTGGTATTTGAAGCATCACAAAGGAAAAGAAAATCTGAAAATAAAGTGTACTCTGTTGTGACATGCACTGAAGTACCAGAAAAACTGGTAAACCAGTTAATACTTGGTAGGTCCCCTAGAAGATTTTGGAGGGAATGTTGTACAGTTCTCACGCTGATGTTTGCTGAGGCCCCAGCATTGAATTCTGATGTTACTTGAGGCAGTATTGCATGCCTATTGCGTGAAATGATTTTTGCCAGAGTCTTTTTACGGCCACACTGCTGTCATAAGTTCGAGGTTTTGCTCGAATTCCTGTAGTCATAGTACACTTTTGAAAGGCTCATGCATGAAAATCCAAACTTTGCTTCTGTCTCCTAAATGTTATGACCCATCTCACGAGATCCAACTATTAAACCGCATTGAAAATCGCTAAATCGTGATAACTTGCAATTCTCACAGTGGAAACAGCTCTAGCAGCTTCCATCTATCGCTTTATATACGCACTGGCAGATTCAACGTGCATAGGTGGCGTTGCAATGTATTTTGCGTAGTTTTTTTGGTACCTCAGTGTGTAAAATTTTTGGTTATTGAGTTTATGGCATATAATGTATTATTCTATAATATGTAATAATTAACAAAAAAACATTGTGCATAAATGAAAATAATCCACATTGCAGTGGTGTGAAAAGTGTGTATTCTAATTACAACACAGTGATTTGCCAATGATTACACTGTATGGGTATTTTACGACCTTGTCTAGGGTCAGGCCGTAACAAATAGGACAGAGAAGTGTAAACTGTTTTTGTCATATGCAAAAATGAGGAAAAAACAACACGTTACTCACAAATGTTAAGCTTCAGGAGTGGCCAAAGGCCAAAATAATAAATAAAACCCAAACTGTCTTATATACACCAACACTAACTTCCTCATTTACAAAATTAGAACAACAAAAAGACAATGACTAACCTAATTCCCTTGCTAAACATAAACAGAAACAAACATCCCAACAAAAAGTGAAAGTGAAAGTGAAAGTGAAAATGGCAGTCAACTGCCTACAAACCTGTATATACAATTTTAAACATTTACAGCTGCTAACCAAAGCCAATGGGGTAAAGACAAATAAGTCAAACAGGAACAAGATAACGAGGTCAAGCACAGCACAGTAATCAAGCAAGGTCAAAATCTCTCAATAGCACTAAACACAATCCAAACTTTCAAACTCTAAAACACTGACATCAAGACCCACACTACAAGGTCTGCTGCCAT
The DNA here is from genome assembly GCA_028566435.1 of Scorpiodoras heckelii. NCBI lineage: Eukaryota > Metazoa > Chordata > Actinopteri > Siluriformes > Doradidae > Scorpiodoras > Scorpiodoras heckelii. The sequence goes on along the minus strand of JAOVVH010157332.1, from coordinate 7,555 downwards.
GCCTTTAAATTGTGTGCAGAATGAACGAAAACCCGGCATGGAGGCCTGATTCTGTGGAGTTGAAGGCAAACGCAGACTGGATCTCTGGAATGGACCTGTAACACATGGCAGAAACATAGACAAGCAGACACAGGATATAACACAGGGGTGTCAAACTAAATCCATAAAGGGCCGTGTGGGTGCAGGTTTTCCTTCCAAACAAGCAGGAGCCACACCTCATTCCAACTGTTTTTAATCAATGGATCTAATCAATGGATCTTGACTTGCAGTAGTGTGTGGATTCTGCTTGGTTGGAAAGAAAACCTGCACCCACACCCCACCATAAATGTGAACTTCATCTCTATGAATTCACAACACATAACATCTTGATAGGGTGTCATCTACATGTCATCTACAACTACATTTTCAGAACCCTTGTGAACAATTATTAAACTGAAACATTGAGTTATGAGCACCCAGCACATTAACCATTGGTTGGCATTTTACATGTGCTGGAGGAGGAGCAAGGGGTTGTGATCTGTGTAAACCATGATGGGGCAGAAGTACTACCAAAAGTAAACCTCAAAGTGTTGCAAAGCAGGGAGGAGTGCCAGGGCTTCCTTCTGGATGCTACTATAGGCTAACTGATGCTTAATAAATTTGTGGGAAAAATACCAAATAGGGTGGACAACTAAAAGTATACCTTCTTGTAATAGGACAGCACTAATGCCTGGCTCCACTGCCAGTGGCATCTTGTTCTAATTTAATTGTCTTTAATTGTCGACCTCAGGTGTGGCAAGGACATATGAGGACATGTGCCTGTGGTCACAAGGCTGGTTCAATAACCACAAGCCCACAGCTGCCCCCTTTAAAGGTTAAGTGAAGAGAACAAAAACCTGGGATAGAGGCCAGATTCCAGATTCACGGAGGCAAAACACGGCTGAGATATTTGGAATGGACCTCTAAAAAATGGCAGAAACATAAACAAATAGACATACCATAACAGACATCATTTATTAATGACATTTTATATAACCATGCCATTATATAAAATAATGTGATGAAGAACAGGAAATAACTTAACTTGCTGTTGTAAATTAATTCTACTGATAAAATGTTTGATGTGTCTTAACCAAAAGGTAGCATATAAAAGCAATGAGCTTAACAAGGACACACAACCCTGATCAGAGGCCAGTAGTAAGTCATTTACCACTTTAATCAATTCTGCCTCTGTGCTATGATGAGGCCTACATCCTGACTGATAGATTTCTTTAATGTTATTCCTATGTAGTTAAGAGCATAACTGCTGTGCTACAAACTTTTCTAGGATTTTGGAGATAAAGGTGATGTTTGATATTGGTCTATAGTTGGACTGCTGATAGGGTTTCAGGTCAGGTTTTTTAATCAGGGGTTTGATAACTTGTAGTTTAATGGATTTACATGCATAGCCAGTGCTATGAGAAGAATTCATTATTTTTAAAAAAGGTTTGATTGTTTCTGGTAATATCTCTTTGAATAAACATTCAGGTAATTAATGAAATTAATTTAGTCTCTCAAAATGAAATGATCTTATATGGCTATACTGTCGTGTACATGTCATTTTAACCAAAATGTCTGGCTTTAAATGAATATAATGAATTTCTTTCAACTTTATCATAGAAAAAAATTAAGGAAGTCATCAGTACTACATGTGTGTGCATGCATTTGTGATGGTCTTTTTAACCTAAGATGGCAGCAAACACTCACTCTGAAAGTAGCTGCTAGGAAGACATTGGAACAGAGGCTGGTGAAGAAAGTGATCTTGAAAGACGTGTGTATGGAACTTACAGAAAATAGAGCAAAAGGCAAAATAAAGAAAGAAGAAACTAAGGCACAAACAGCTGTGGTTATGCCCTAATCATGTCCTAATCAATCCTATTCCCACTACACATACAGCCCAGACCAAGGTCCTGAAGGGGCCCTGAGGACCCTTGGAGGGAGAATAATCAATGGCCAGAACCAAAAGTATTTGAGCCATGTATTCATGGATCGTTCCAAAACGGACAAATCTCCCCCTCTCAAATGCAAAAATGAGAATACAAGGTTTCTTCTGGAAAACAGATACTGCAGTTCACTGAACCCTTAGTGTTGACCATTGGAGATAGGAAATTGACGAGCCCCATATTATATTCCACAGACACTGCTGTAAATATAAAGTGTGAACCAGAGGGAGTTACGGTATATTTTCCAGATACATCTTGGCATTTGGAAGAAAAAAATGTCGTCTTATCTATAGTCTGTGGGTTAAGACTGATTAAATCACATTTGTATACACATGTATACTTGTGTAACTTCACATTGTGGAAACAATAGGTTCAAACTATACGACCTGAGATGATGGAAGTAACATCCACAAATCACCAGCGAGATCACACTTAATGATATCAACTAAGTCAGTTATGAGGATAAGCAATATACATATACTAGGATGCTACAAGGGTATTTTGAAAGCCCATCAGTCTTTAACAGAGTGGTTGCTGCAGATCTTATCGACATAAATATAGAAAGCATGATTCTGCAGTATGTTAGAAATCTTTTCATTTGTAGGTCAAACAAAGCAATGTGTCCTGGCTGCTGTAAGGCTCAAGTGATGTCACTTCTTCTTTGTGATGTCATTTAAAGCAACAGTACATTAATTATCAACAAAACATATTAGTGTGCTGGTAAATGAAACACACAGAGCTACACAGAAATTACAAAAAAAATGTTTTACAAAAAATTTCTTTAATTTTAATAATGATCTCTTACATAAACAGGGGCATGTGTAATCTTGAAAATTATAACGGTTTGATAAAAATATAGTATTTATTTGGTTATATTTTAGATGTAAATGTCATGTTTATCAATGCGGATGTGAAAATGGCCATGTACAAATGAAAAATGATTAAAAATAGCATGTTACTCTTTAAGAATAATCATTTTCCATATATCATGTTAACAAGGACACTTGAATTAATAGCTTTAAGCTCTTGAAACACACTCTGGAACATTTTTTGTGCCTTATAAGTTATAAAGGTTTAAATGGTTCTCCCTGATTCAGTTTATTCTGAATGTGTTTGAAACCCTTAGTGCAAATCTTTTTCACGTCACACAAATTCATCACAGAAACAGCTTGCTGTTTAGTGATGTGTAATGCAGGCATCATGACCACAAAACAAAAGACCAAAGAAAACCACACACTGATTGAATTCCTAGCACCTGAAACTTGTAGGTAACCATAGGAACCATTTTTGTCAGTTTGCTGGACTGGCATGGAGAAGCACGTGCTGCAGAGGAAATGGTTACCATGACGACAGCTCTGTGTAAATCTACTAGTCTATATACAAGTCAAAGGTCAGACAGAGAGAGAGAGAGAGAGAGAGCACAAGAAAGAGCACTTTTCGACTCAATCACACACCAGAACCAGGAGCAAACAATACATGCCCTAATGTGGAGACACAAAGGAACACCCAACCACATACTAAACCTGGGTAGGGTAGGTGACAAACAGTACCCGAGTGTCCAGCACACACTGCATGCTGGGAGCACCTGTGACAATGCCCTCTCAAATCTGGAAGTCACTCCCCACTCCCTACAATCCAGTGGCCATCGCCTCATAGCCCCACTTAATGGCTAACCATCCAGGTAACCCAAACCAGTCAGGCAAGGTACCAACACTTCTCTGGAGCTGCACTAGCCATCATCTCCCCTTCGCTGTTTGCTGCAAAACACTGGGCCACCATTAGTGATGGACATTCCCTCAAAGTGTGCTCCGTGCACTCTGCCATCCTGAGTCATTCCACATGCAAACACCGTCGAATTGGTAGGCGCTGATCAATCACCATGGCCGCTGGAACCTGCCTGAACTGTCACTGTAGGACGGCTGTCAACACCACCAGATTGCCGTGTTGCTCTAGTGGTAGATGTAGAAGAGCCTGTAGCATTTTTCCCCTCAAGTACAGATGCGCAGCACGCACATAGGTGCTGTCTTCATCTCATTGGTGAATCGATGCTCTCTGTGTGGGTCTGCCATGCTTCCGCTGCAGGCTATGCCACTGCTCACTTGGCTGCCATTGCTGCTGACTTTGCCATTGCTTGCTTGGCTGTTGCTGCTGACTCTGCTGCCGCCATCTACTCTGTACTGTCAGTGTGGGCTCTCTCTGCCATTGCTCACTTTGTGCTGCTGGTGCAGCACCTTTCTGCCTATGATTCCTCAGTGCTTTCGGCATGGAACCTCTCTGCCATACCTTGCTATGTGCTGCCAGCACAGATCCTCTCTGCTGCTGCTGCTCACTTGTCATTCTCAATACGGATCCTTTCTGCCCCTGGCCTGGTCGACATCTTGGTACAGATCCCTTCAGCTGCCACTCCCTCAACGTAGATCCTTTCGGCTGCTGTCTGCTCTGTGCTGCTGACACAGATAATCTCTGCCACTGGATCCTAGACTTCCTGACTGGGAGACCCCAGTCTGTCCGGATTGGCAGTAACATCTCCAGCACCACCACACTGAGCACTGGGGCTACTCAGGGCTGTGTGCTCAGTCCACTGCTGTTCACTCTGCTGACTCATGTCTGCGCAGCATTACACAGCTCAAATCACATCATCATGTTCACCGATGGCATGACCGTGGTGGGTCTCATCAGCAAAAACAGCGAGTCAGCATACAGAGAGGAGGTGCAATGGCTAACAGACTGGAGCAGAGTCAACAACCTGTCTCTGAACGTAGATAAAACTAAAGAGATGGTTGTTGAGATGGACCACACTCCACTGAACATCGACTGCTCTTCCATGGAGATAGTCAAGAACACCAAATCCTTGGTGCTCACCTAATGGAGAACCTCTCCTGGTCCCTCAACACCAGCTCCTTAATAAAGAAGGCCCAGCAGCGCCTCTACTTTCGGCAAAGGTTGAGGAAAGCACGCCTCCCACCTCCCATTCTCAAAACATTTTACAGAGGGACTCTTGAGAGCATCCTGAGTGACTGCATCACTGCCTGGTTTGGGAATTGCATTGTCTCAGAACGCAAGACCCTGTGGAGGATAGTGAGGATAGTGGGAAGGATCGGTGTCTCTCTCCCCTCCATCATGGACATTTACACAACTCGCTACATCCGCAAAGCCACCAAAACTGTGGCTGACAGCACACACCCCTCACACACTGTCTTCACCCTCCTGCCATCTGGGAAGAGGTACTGAAGCATTCGAGCCTTCACAACCAGACAGTGTAACAGCTTTTGTCCTCAAGCCATCAGACTTCTCAATAGCTGAACTGGACCAAACACATACACTTGATTCCCCCCAGCACCTTTGCACAACCTGTTTTCTGCTGCTATTTTATGTTTTGTCGCTGACCCCTCCCTACAATACAATGCCGGTCACCACAATACAGTTTTTTTTTTTTTGTTTATTAGTTTTTATAGACATTTCAGCATCGGTGGCTAGATATGACAAGCATAAGGTTTCATCGATACACAAGTCTTTCATCAGTACACAAGTTCAACTTTCAAACACAGTCATGAGGCAATTTTGTATGTCCAATTCACCTAACTTGCATGTCTTTGAACTGTGGGAGGAAACCGGAGTACCCGGAGTGAACCCACACACACACGGGAAGGACATACAGACTGCACACAGAAAGGACCCAGACCAACCCCACCTGGGGATCAAACCCAGGACCTTCTTGCTGTGAGGCAACAGCGCTACCCACCGAGTCACCGTGCTGCCCCCCACAATACAGTGTCATAAATTTACATTTGAGATTTTAAGCAGCATTACAAAAAGGTTGATTCCCTACATAGTGCACTATATAGTAGGTCAGTGGACATTTTGTATGCAGCTAGAGATATAAAGAGAGAGAATGTTGGAATTCAGAAAATGAACCTATTGGACCTGATAGTGCCTGATCACACACTGATGAGAACTACCTCATTATTAGCTGTGTTTAAGGATAGAAACAGGATCCTCACTTTAGTTATTAGCCATGCATGGTCAAGTGTCTGTACTCCCACCAGCACTGCAAATGCCTGTACACTAATAGACATCCTGTACTCCAGAGTCCAACTGGCTATCAGGCAAGCCATTAGACATGCACGGTTTAACCATTTAACCTGATCTCAATACATGAATCTCAATACTACATCTACTGCTGTGGTTCTTTCAGGAGTATTTGGACACAAAGGAACTGAAAGTGTGGACTGTACCACAAAGCAAGCTCAAATACCTTGGGGTTTCAGTATGACAGCAACAGTAACTTTGTGCATCTCTCTGCATATCCTCAATGCACATTCTCTATGCTACAGTCAGGGCATGACTTCTGTGGGTGGCATTCGTGACATTAGGCTCATGAAGCTTACAAAGATACAGAATCCCTTGTCTAGAAAATCTGCATCTTTCATATGCATATGCATCAGTAAATGTTATAGCATTCTTTCTATCTTTAAAATTCTTTGCAGTCTTGCACTGAGAAACATTGTATTTGAATTGACTGACAATTTTCCCATGAAGTTTGCCACAAAGTGTTGAACCACAACCCATCCTTGCTTGCAAAGGCTAAGCATTTGGTAGATGCTGCTTTTATACTCAGTCTTCATGACCCTCACCTGTTACCAGGTACACAGAATTTTGGAACCTTTTATGACCTTTTCAGTTTTATTTTGCCTCCGTCCAACTTTTTTGATTGTTACAGGCAAAAATTTCCAAATGTGTTTATATTTAACAGAAAATTACGTTCATCACTGAAAACCCTGAAAATCTTTTCTTAGTCCTTTTGTCTGTTAAATAAGGCATCAAGTGAATTAACAGATTACAGATTTCAGTTTTTATCGCATTTTTAGAAAGTGTCCCAACTTTTCTGGAAACGGGGTTTGTAGATATAGATGGTAATGTGAACAATATAAAGAATATACAATAAGGAAGATTACAAATACAGACCAAGGAGACTGATTGATTGATTGATTGATTGATTGATTGATTGATTGATTGATTGATTGATTGATTGATTGATTGATTGATTGATAGATAGCTCTGTGGTACAGCAGGTAGCTTTACCACCTAATAACTCTAAAGTTATTGTCCATGTGGAGTTTCACATATTCTCCATAAATTTAACATAAACAGTTTTCCTGATTTCACTGAAGTTAGATTTTTTCAGCTGCCTCGGGCAATAGTCTTAAACTGTGTACAGTTTTTATAGCAACAATGTTGTTATATGTTGTTAAAAGTTTATATTTTGTAAAATTATGGTCATCTAAATAACAGATGTTACTGGTAGCAATTTTTTTCATAAACATAAGGAACATAAGGGGATGTTTTTTGTTTTTTTAATAAAAAGAATCTGTGACTTCTTTTTTTTTGTTGCTTTGTTTACTAATTTATTCATGAAAGGGATGAACCAAATCTGCGAGTATTGCACCATTGTAAATTAGTAAATTAGGAGAAAACCTGAAAGTAGGCACTTAAAACACTCACGCTAGCGGCCGCGCATTTTATCGATACTGATGACGTCATAATTTTTTCAAGCGTGCGGATCACAGGGCTCGAAAATTCCTCTGTTTTGACAC
>JAOVVH010157240.1:0-11973 GCA_028566435.1 Scorpiodoras heckelii | reverse complement strand
ATATCTCAACAAACTCAAAGGACTTCTTTAAATTGTATTTTACACCACTACTACAAAACATCAAAGAGGATCTCAATTGATGGAACAAACTCCCACTATCATTAATTGGCCGTATTGCATCTGTTAAAATGAACATTCTCCCCAAAGTCAAGTATCTTTTTGCCGTGACACCTGTTAACTCACCCCTAGGCTGGTTTTCCTCTCTGAACTCAGCAGTAAATTCATTCTACTGGAAAGGTAAAAAACCCTGGATCCAGGCTGCAGACAATAAAAGGACAGAAAGGAGAAGACCCAGTGCAGATCAACAAGGAAGTCTTGCCCTTCACGTGGTTGTTTCTGCACAGCTTTTTCAAGATAAGTACTAGTCTGCCTTTGTTTTCCCTGTTTTTGAGCTATTTCCGTTTTGCTATTCAATGTGTCATTTTTCCATTTTTTCTCATATGTTCTTGTTTTCTCTCTGTTTTTCAGTTTTTGATGCCAGAGGGTGTGTCTTCTCCCAGCCTATCCCTCACCCCATTTTTTGAGAGACTCCTGAGCGTTCTTGGACTTTGTTTTTTTCTACTTTCCCTGTTTTTGCATTTTTGTTTCACACGCTCTGTGCTCATGCATTTTTTGTGTTTTTGTCGCCCTCTGCAAGAAATGTAACTTACTGCATTTGACTCTGTCTGTCTGTGTGGGATCATTACAGGTTGATCCGCCGCACATGGAGTCAGCAGACAGTGCTAGCATGCAGCAAGCCTTGCTGCACAGCCAGCAACACTTGGAAGAAGTTCGTTCTACCCTCCGCCATTGGGAAGCGATTAAGCACCGTGGAGAAGGTTCTGAAACGACCAAGCTATATACTCCTGGAGCATTGCCTGAAAGATATTCTGGTTGTCCTGACGAATGCAAGGGTTTCCTCCTCCAATGCAAACTTTATTTCACGCTGCACGGCGAACTCACCGATTCCCAAAAGGTGGCGATACTGGTGGGGTTCTAAGTGGCAAGGCACTTCAGTGGGCCACCGCCGCCTGGCTTCACTCAGATGAGCAAGAATGCACATATGACGATTTCATTTCACTTTTTCGTCAAGTTTTTGATCACTCCGCTGATGCCCGTGGAGCCGGAGAGTGGTTGTTGACTCTCTTTCAGGGCAGCCGAAGAGTATCAGAGTATGCCCTGGAATTCAGAACGCTGGCAGCTGAAAGTGACTGGAATGAGCCCGCCCTGAAGGCCGTATACCGCAGAGGTCTCCACGTCGACGTCCAGAGAGAGCTGGCATGCCGAGATGTTAACATGACCCTTGACACTCTCATCACCACAGTCATCACTCTGGATAATCTGCTAAGGTCTAGACCTATCACAGAACTACCCTTCTTTTCACCCAGTGCGTGCGGTGAGTAGAGAAGTTCTCGCAGCATCTCTTGAATTTCTGGTACCTGTACAGCTAGTGTTTCAAAGTGTTTCTTTTCTGCCCTTTTCAATTCAGGAGCTGCTGCCAGCTTTATGGACCGAGCCACAGTAGAAGCTTCCGCCATACCTACCCAACGTATTCTCACCCCTTTTCACGTCAAGGCAGTGGACGGAGTCACGATTGGAACTGTCAGTGTCACCCATCAAACTACCCCAGTTACGTTAAGAGTAGGTGTGCTCCACGAGGAGAAAATTACCTTCATGATCATAGACTCACCTAAGCAGCCAGTCATTCTCAGAAAAGACTGGATGAAAATCCATGACCCTGCCATCTCTTTGAAGGAAGGAGAGATTTTGCACTGGTCTGAGTATTGTTTTACTAACTGTTTGAAACCTAAGTCCCATTTTATGTGTACTACTCAGGTGGAGAGCCCGGAGAGTACGGTCCAAGTCCATGTACCCTCGGTCTACCAAGACTTGTCTGCTGTATTCGATAAGAAGAAAGCCAAAAGCCTGCCCCCGCATCGCCCTTATGACTGCGCCATAGACCTTTTACCAGGATGTCCACCAGCACTAAATAAAGTGTATGCCCTTTCCTTGCCTGAGCACCAAGCTATGGAGAATTACATACAGGAGGCCCTTAAGCTGGGGTACATTCGGCACTCCTCATCACCCACTTCAGCGGGGTTCTTTTTTGTAGAAAAGAAAGGGGGAGGGCTTCGCCCCTGTATTGATTATAGGGCTCTCAATAAGATCTCTGTGAGGTACCCCTATCCTCTTCCACTTGTCCCCTCTGCCCTAGAGCAAACTCTGCCAAGCCAAGGTGTTCATGAAACTCGATCTGCGAAGTGCATACAATCTCGTCCATATCAGAGAGGGCAATGAGTGGGAAACGGCTTTTAGTACTACTACTGGTCACTATGAGTACTTAGTTATGCCATATGGACTAGCTTCAGCTCCAAGCGTATTTCAGCATTTCGTCAATGACGTCCTTAGAGATCTACTGGGATGATGTGTCATTGTTTATATTGACAACATCCTGGTCTACTCCCTAGACCTCACCACGCACATCAAACAGGTTCGTCAAGTTCTTCGTCGTTTGCTCCAACACCAACTCTATGTCAAGAAGGAGAAGTGTCAGTTCCACAAGTCCTGAGTGGAGTTCTTCAGGTACCAAATCAGCCCCGAGGGCGTCTCCATTAACTGTCAAAAGGTAGAAGCAGTCACTCAATGGGAGCACCCTCGCTCAGTCAAAGAACTATGAAACTTTCTGGGGTTCGCTAACTTCTACAGACAGTTCATTCGGCACTTTAGCCAATTAGCCTCCCCACTCACTGACCTTCTAAAAAAGGGGTCCACAACTTTGAAGTGGAACTAAGCTGCCGAACAAGCCTTCATCAAGCTAAAGCAAGCTTTTACCACAGCACCAGTCCTTAAGCAACCTGATCCCGAACTACCGTTCATCCTTGAGGTCGAAGCCTCCAATCAGGGAGTGGGGGCGGTCATGTCACAACATCAGGGAAGCCCCACCAAACCCAGGACATCCAGAGTTTCAATTCATCATGCTCTATTTGCACCCAAACCAAGGTACCCCGCACACTACTGGCAGGTAAGCTGCAACCATTGCCTATTCCAGAGAGTCCATGGTCACATTTAGCCATAGACTTCATAACTGACCTACCCCAATCGCTAGGCCACACAGCTATCCTGGTGATCGTAGACCAGTTTTCAAAAGGTGTGAGATTTGTTCCCCTTTCAGGTCTCCCTACAGCCATGGAGATGGCAGAAATCCTCTTCTAACAGGTATTCTGTTACTATGGCCTATGAGAAGACATTATCAGCAGCTGGGGTGTTCAATTCACCTCTAGAGTCTGGAACACATTCATGGAGAAGTTGGGCATCACCATAAGCCTGACATCAGACTACCACCCTCCAGCCAATGGTCAAGCTGAATGCGTTAACCAAGAGCTAATCAAGTTCTTACACCTATTCTGTCAGCATCACCCCCAGGATTGGGCTCCCCTGGGCCGAAAACACCCAAAACTCAATCTGTCATTCAGCCACAGATATGACCCCGTTCGAAGTCACCCTAGGCCACCAACCTCTCTTGTATCCCTGGAATGTCACGCCCACAGACACTCCCTCCATAGACTTATGGTTCAAGAAAAACGAAGGAGTGTGGGCCCTCGCTGCTGTAGCCCAGATGAAGAGAACTGCAGACCGGAAAAGAGGAGCTACCCCCGTGTACCAACCCAGAGACTGAGTATGGGTCTCAACCAAGGCGTTTGGCAACCATCAGGAGCACAAAAAGCTCAGTCACAGGTACATAGGCCCCTTTTCCATTACAAAAAGAATGAACAATGTCTTATACAGGGTGCAGATGCCATGTCATAGCAAGGGTCACCCCACTTTCCATGTGAGCAGACTCAAGCCTGTCCAGTCGGGACCCCTAGCTGAGGAAGGGGAGGCAACAACGCCGTCCAACAGATTACGCAGGTCAGACCCAGACATATACACAGTCAAACAAATGATTAATTCTAGGAAATGACAAGGGGAGGTCCAGTACCTTGTAGTCTGGGAAGGGTATGGCCCAGAGGACAACTCCTGGGTAGCCGCTAAGGACATCTTGGACCCACTCCTCATCCACGACTTTCACGCCAGATACCCACACAAGCCAGCACCAAGGAAACCAGGTCGGCCAAGAAAGAGAAGTAGGGGTCCCGGAGTTAGCCCCTTGGAGGGGGGCTCTATTACGTCCACGGCCATGAGAGGGCGCCAAGAGCGCCCTCAAAGAGAACTACAGCCAAAGACTACAACTTCCTCGTTTGAACGTCAACGAACTACACCTGATGGCAATGAGTATAATCAGCCTAGGATCTGGGCTGGGGACAATAAAAGGACAGAAATGAGAAGACAGAGCGCAGATCAACAAGGAAGTCTTGCCCTTCACACATTTGTTTTTGCCCATCTTTTTCAAGATAAGTACTAGTCTGCCTTTGTTTTCCCTGTTTTTGAGCTATTTCCATTTTGCTATTCCATGCGTCATTTTTCCTGTTTTTCTCATATGTTCTTGTTTTCTCTCTGTTTTTTCAGTTTTTGATGCCAGACCGTGTGTCTTCTCCCAGCCTATCCCACACCCCGTTTTTTGAGAGACTCCTGAGCATTTTTGGACTTTGGTTTTTGTCTAATGTCCCTGTTTTTGCATTTTTGTTTCACACGCTCTGTGCTCATGCCTTTTTGTGTTTTTGTCACCCTCTGTGAGAAATAAAACTTACTGCATTTGACTCTGTCTGTCTGTGTGGGATCATTACACTTCATAGATAAATCAATCAGAACCCATGAATGCTTCAAATATAATACAATAACACTAACCTCTCTGCCTGGTGGAAAGCAAATGAAATCCTCAACCTGCAACTCACCCCATGTAAATCCACCCCTATCTGGCATAATCCTATGTTTGAAATTAACAATAAACCTATCATCTTTGCAACATGGAAAACGAGAGGAATAAACATCCTAGGGGACTTCTTCAGTGATGGCTCTCTCATGACTTTCGAGCTTCTGAAACAGATATACAATTTACCACCAAACTGCCAATTTCAATACCTACAGTTCAAAAAGATTATTTAAAAAGTCAGTGATATTCATAATTTTCAAAAACCAACTTTCCCTTTATTACTGAAAAAAAAAGGACAGCATTGATTAAATCGGTTGTGTTCTACAAGACAGCACTCAGCTGTATTTAGCATGATAAATCAAACAGCACTGTTCAGAGTAATTTTTCAGACTTACACCATGTGCAGTTGCCTTTAAAGGAAAAGACATCAGTCATCTTTAGTATTTCACTTTTATCAAATAAAGTCAATTGAATAATGAGGCAACATTCAACAGATGTTTCTCATAAAAAGACCAGTGATAAACGGCAACAAAATTTTTAATGTCCCTACAGCTCCTACCTGCATGTACAATGCAAATCAAAATGTGTGTTAAAACTGCGATTAATGCGCGATTAGAAAAAATTATTTTTTTAATCAGGTGACAGCTCTAGTTGTTACATGATAATTCTCTTTTTATTGCATGTTTTATTCTACTTTGATCTGCTGTTCTTCCTTCCTTCTTTTCTAAACGATTCCCCTGCTTCATTTCTCCTTTTGTATTCTTATTTCTTCTGTACTTTCCCCCTAATCCTTATCTTTTCTAATCACAGATAATTAATTCTGCATCTCATTATGTTTGGATGAAGTCCATACTTTGCAGTTCTGCGTAAGTTGTTTAAGACATTTGTCTCCACCTGTGCTCGATGGGCTCTCGTTCCTGCCCTTTTTTTTACCTTTCTTATTTGGTTCTCATACAAAACTATGGAGAAACACTAATTAAGAGAGAAGGTGACAAGTGACACCTTTTAAATTTCCACTACGATTATCTCAGTGCCATCGTGGCACTTCCCGTTGATGCATTTATTTTTTACTGGCATACTGTATTGTTTGATACAGATGCCCATGCAGTCGCCATGGAAACTCAAAACTGCCCTTGTGTTCTCACATTCTTAAACTAGGTGTTGCCTCTGTACCGTGTGTGTGTTTGTGTGTGTGGGTGAGTTTTAAAGATACGGAGGAAGGGAGGCAACAGGATTTAGCTTTGGATGTAACAGATGTGAATCTTTTTTAAGCGAGCTTTCCATAAGGAACTCACTTTGTTTAATATTGAATTTATTTAATTTGATATTTAACTGCTCTGTTCCCAAAGATTCAAACTATGAAGAAAACACAATGCAATGAATTGATCTGTATCAGCATCTTTATAGTGCTCCAGATATCTGCATCTCTATCTTTATTCTGGTTTAAGCCCAAAGCGGGTGTGACCTAAACCAGAAGGGTTTATTTGTTTGTTCATATATTTGAGCTCTGCACAGAAATATTTCACACAGTTATTTTTTTGTATCTGCCTGTGATATTTTCTAATAAACCCATTAGTCCTATTTTTCATATTATTGTTCATATGAGTAAACACAGTTTTTGTCTTGCAAGCATATTTGATTGCTTGCTCACACCCATGAAGTTTCCCACCAGTATAACTTTTTTTTGTATCCTGTACACCTGTAATCTCAACCAGATTAATAAAAATTATAAATCTTTCTCTCTTATTGTAATAAATGGTAATCATGACTGCATGGGTGTGTTAGAGAAGGAAAACACTAAACTTTGTAGTGCTGAGGGATTTATGGTGCAGATTTGGGGAATGCTGATATGTATACTGCAGTGTATATTGTCTGAAGCAGCACATTATACAGTGCAGTACAGTATGCATTACAACTAGAGTTAAGAATCATTTAGATGACTGAAACTTTCACTTTTCAAACATGAACCTGAACCCACCGATGTAACTGCCCCCTGAGTGCACTCTCTTGCTGTGACTAACATCCTCTCTGGTTTCTGTTTGGTTATTATGGTTCCTGTTTTTGTGGGGTTTTTTTTTTGCTCTGACTCCACCTGTCTTCCAGATGATAAGTGCCCTACAGGAGTAGAGCTGTGTTCAAGGAAGCGTTTATCAATTTTTCCAAAAATACCACAAATGGTTAGTTGGAACCAGCTTTGTGTAACATATGTTCATCATGTAGATTAAAAATCATTCATCATTCATCTTGCTGCAAATAGAATTTGGAAATGCCACTGGGCACATCATAAAGAAACAGTTGAGTGAATAGTTATACTTTAAACAATTTAATGTAGCCTATCAGCCATTTTGATGTCCAACAATGGTGTCCAAGTTATATTTATACTGGAGCTACAAGGCCAGTGTAATGGAAATTGCACCCAAAATCATTTCTATAAATACATCTTAAAAATGTAGAACCTTTAAGGTTTCTTTGGTTGGATCTCTGGGAAGTGTTCTATATCCTATGTATTGTTTTCCTGTCAGAAAGGATCCCTTTTTGGAAGCTAAGGACACTTTATTTTCCAACAAACCCTAAAAGAACATATGAAGAACCCTTGCTTTTTTTCTAACAGTTTATGTGGGTATGTATTTGGTACAAAACTCAAAATTACTGGTAATTATTTTCTTCTCCTGACAGATCCAACCTGTCAGGTATTTAACATTTAACTAAGCTATCTTGGTACTTAGTAAGGCTCTTCAAGGGTTCTTTAAGGGGTCATTAGATAACTAAGGGTTCTTAGTCTCTTTAAAGGTTTTCTACTTGAAACACACTTGTACGGAAAATGCTGATTTTGTTGTATGGCTATAAATGAAAGCGTTACCAGTTCCCACAGAGGGAAAACCAGAGAATCCTTTAAGGTACTATGCAAGGGTACCATGTGAACACATGCATCATTGCTGAAGAAACACTGGAAACATCATGTGTTTCATTTTTCATCATGGATGGTGCAGCTAGCATTAGTAGTAAAGATTATGATAAACATTTATTAATACAATGTAAAATCTGTCTTTGAAATCCTGTCAAGATTAGAAATCTTTTAAAAATCCCACTCACACTGTTATTATTTTTGTTTGTACCTGCTCCCAGTATTTTCTAATGAAGCTACTTAGTTCTTTTTCCCAAAATTTAAACAAACCCATAGCATAGTCTAGTAGTCCAGAGGAACAACCAAACCACACAAGCGTACCAAATCATCATTGTAAAAATATATCGCTAGATTTGGCAGAAAAATATTTTAAAATACTGTCAATTTAACTTACAATAGAGGCTTAACAGTAACAGTGAAAATTATGAACATTTATGAATATATGTAAACTTCTTGCTAGAAGGAAACATTCTTACATGTTTACCTCATTTTAGCTTGGTAGATACCATTAGCAGTTGCTAATAAACAGTTGCTTTGTGACAGTGTCTATTGGTAAAGTGCTATACAAATTAAACTGAATTGACGATTATGAACATTTGTGAATATAATGCAACATTCCTGTCAGAAATCCTGTCAGTTTAAGTGAATTAGCTAGAGAGCATTAAAAGTGAAGAAAATTTTGGAAATTTATAAATACAGTGTATAATTCCTCTCAGAAATCAAGTCATTTAGCTTCTGAAAAATGTTAACAGTATATAATATGAACATTTACGTTGTGTAAATATTATGTAAAATTTCTATCAGAAACGGTGACAGTTTAGCTCACTTTAACTAGTAGCTCACATTAGCAGTTTAGCTAAAATTGTGAACATTTTGGCTAGGTAAATTCTTGTCTCAAAGACACACAGTGTGTTGTCTTTTTGATAAAAAAATTGTCGGTTTATGAATACGTAGGTATGCTTCTTGCTGCTGATTGTTAAGAAGTGTGTGACAGTTGTAAAGTGTGTTGTTCAGACAAGCATTAGGATTAAGTCAAAAGGTGAAGAAACAATCAGAGCAGCTGGCATTGTGTGCACTGACCCTGCCATGTGGTGGGTCACACCACACACACACACACACACACACACACACTGAAATATATAAATATATACTGGAGCAAGAGGAGAAGTATTCACACAGTAGTTATAGCTTTGGAAGCTGCTCAGATTGGAGGTGAGAGAAGCAGAGTGCACAGATTGGATGTGAGAGAGCTGGACAGACTGAAGGACTAAAGCTCTGCTGTATCACTCTATTTACATAATGATGACACAAGGGTTAATGGTGCTTTCCCTTTAACTGCTATGCCTCCTGAATTCTCCTGAAGAACACCACCAACCCCGACTTCAAAATCCAAGATGGCTGCTTTGTGCATCAGCATTAGTGAACGTTATAGTAATATCATTAAACTAGTCATTCACTAGTACTGGCCAACTACTATCTGTGGACATGTTGCTATGGTGTTTGTGCAGTATGTGCAAAACTCCACGTAATGGATTGCTATCAACTGGTATTGATAACAATGGCTAACCAGGTTACAACTGGTATTTCAACTTCATCTACTGGAACGAGGTCAACTCAGATAATGTCATTTCCAGCTCTGACTTTCAACTTCCAAGATAAGTAGAAAGCAGCATTAAACTGACTGCACCACTAACAGTGGGTAGTCAAACAGCATTGTGGGTAATGTGGGAAACCATTAACCAAAGTAAAAATAGTCTACAATGTCCAAGGAATTTAAACAAAATAAACAATTTAAATAAAGGAATTTATTACCAAAAAAAGTCAGAATTTCATTATAAAATAAATCCTTGATGCTACTGAGTATCTGATGGTGGACATTTCCATCCAGAGTAAATGTGAAAACTCCTAAAATAATAATAATAATTATAAATTATTAATTTGTTTTTAGATAGAGAGAGGTTTATTATACAGTCTGTGTGATTAATACTCACTGGTTAAAATAAGTTACCATTGCTAGCATTAATTACCATGATAAATGCCAGTAAACAAGCAATGGTCTATTTGCTAGGTTAAATAAAATAATTAATTGATGAGATCAATTATGCAAATTATCATAATATAGCTTGTTAATTCATTCATTCATTAATTCATGCATTCATTCATTATCTAAGCCACTTATCCTACTACTGGGTCACTGGGAGTTCTGGAGCCTATCCCAGCACTCATTGGGCAGAAAACAGGGAAACACCCTGGACAGGTCATCAGGCCATCATAGCTGGTTATATAACAAAACTGGATTAAGTGGACAAAGTCATTTTGTCATATAACCACAAATCAACCATAATGATTTGATTTTGCCTTTATAACACAGACAATATCTCGTGTTTGCAGAGGGAGTTGTTTAAGCCTTACCTACTCTGACACCATATTGCTAATGCCTCAGCTTCATTAGTATTTTTGACTTTGCTATTCCCATCAATAGGCAACTTTACTAGCTCATGTACAGTTTGTTCAGTCAGGGGTTCTCAGCTCCAGTGCTGGCCATTCTGACTGCCAACACATTGGAGATCTTGTTAATCAGCTAATTATCACACCTCTCACTGAGTGTGAGGTATCAAAACAAGTGGCCATTCTACTACATATCCACTGCATATCTGCTTGCAAAATGCTTCACTGGCTTCTAGAATGTTTCCAACCACGTTTCAACTGGCTCAGGTAATACCACTCCTCCAAGAGCCCCCATCTACTTTAATTCACTCATACTGGCTATCAGAGCAGGGGCATCCTTCTGTCTTAAAGAATCTCCTGAAGACTCATCACTTCTGAGAGCACCTCCTGTCCTAACGCATCCAACACCCTAACGTGCCTCAACTTGAACTTACTGTGCACTTTTTTTTACCTGATCTCTTGCACTCTAAGGTTTCTTACTGAACTGAAGCTTGAATGTTCTTCCTCACTTGTAAGTTGCTTTGGATAAAAGCATCTGATAGATGAATAAATGTAAAGGTAAATTTATCAAGTCATTCACTACCTCAATCGGCTATGTTGGCAGTAGGGAAAACTTCATATGGATTAAATTGTTTTCTCGTCATAGTCTTCAATAATGCATGTAACCATAATGAAGTACTTAAATGCCATCTTTGACATTGTTGATCAAGCAATATGCACCACTGGAATTGTGGCTTTAGTACTGCACACTCAGATGCATGTACAGGGTGTTACGTATCACCAGATGGTATAATACCCAAAGCTAGACTTGTTGCAAGAGGCTTCGAAGAAATAAACAATCATGAACTTCCCAAAGACTCTCATACTTGTGCATCTGACTCTTTGAGAATGATCATGTCAATAATATGTCCAAAAAAATGGCAGTTGAACTCCATGGACATCAAAGCAGCGTTTTTACAAGGACAAGAAATAACACGAAATGTCTATGTCCTTCCATCTCCTGAAGCTTAGTGTAAAGGGCTTCTTTGGAAAAAAAAGTTTGTGACTACATATTTCTAACATGTTCATTAGTTAATAGTTTTTTTTATAATAAGGGGAGATTGTTAGAAGTTTCTTTCTGTCTGATTCTGTGCATGCGCGGAAGGGGGTTTGGTTTTCCGGCAATGAAGGAGTGGGAGCGGGAAAGTGAATAAAGTGATGCCCATTGTTTTCTTGTTGTACTTTATCACAGGGCTCTAATAAGGATTTCTGTGACTGCAACATGGGTTAACTTGGAGTCATGTAGCCAATGTACAGGCTGAGAAAAGTGTCTTTACCGATTCTGAAAATATGTATGAGTGATGTGGCTGAATAAATCACAATGAACTTTAACATTTGTAACCTTTCATGCAAAATGAGTGTAAATCACTACAGCTTTGCAAGTATGAGACCAGATTACTGCTTCATAGGACATTCACTAACAGTTTTCAGGACTGACCACATTAATTTGTTTTGAAAAACAAGTGTGAGTGTCACAATGCATTGTATTCTGAAATATACTGTGCATACACCATGGGCGTCGCCGCCATTAAATCTGAAGGGGACGTGTCCCCTTCACATTTCATAATTATTCGTTTGGACCCCCCCACATTTAACATAAAATAGTTCACCCAGCGCCGTTTCTGTTGCTTCATGAAAGAATCCATTCCACTTGATCGATAGGAGAAAACACACCACTGAAAGTCCACTCCGGGTTTTCCGGCTTGCCTACAACGACTCGCCGCACGTTAAATGAATGTTCAACTAAACAATGAAATATTAGGAGTAAGCTTTGCCTTATTTACTTTAAGTA
>JAOVVH010157176.1:0-11978 GCA_028566435.1 Scorpiodoras heckelii | reverse complement strand
TATACACACACATTGACAGACAGAGGGAGGGAGAAATAGAGAGATATTAATAGCAGCAACTACATGCTCTTCTCTCATTAATTTACGTTATAAAAGTTGCCTGATGGCTCTCTAATTGTTGGCAAGAGGGAGGGGTGATGTCCTTAGGATCGCGAAATTCCAGCTATGCTAGTGTTTGTTACTGTTTCACAGGTTATATTGGGGAGGAAGAAACAACCAATAATTTAAACTTATCACAATTGATATCAGAGTTTCTCTCCTATTTCTCTCCCTACTTTACCATACATTAATATCTCTGGCAGCTGTCTGATTAATAAAAGAGAGGGTTGATCTGCAAGGTGGCCTTTGGGGAAATCCACTGACACTGGATATATACAGTATATCACAGTGTATCACAGCTTGCTGCGTAGCTGCAGAACAGTCAGAGTGCCCATGCTGACCCTTATACACCAGTGAAAGATTGTACAATGGACACATGAGCATCAGCACTGGACCGTGGCGCAATGGAAGAAGGAGGCCTGGTCTGATGAATCAAGTTTTCATCCACCTTTCATGGATGGCTGTGTGTGTGTCACTTACCTGGGGAATAGATGGCACCACGATGCACTATGGGAAGTAGGTGAACTGGTGGAGGCAGTGTGATGTTCTGGGCAATGTTCTACTGGGAAACCTTGGGTCCTGCATTCATGTGGATGTTACTTTGACATGAACCACCTACCTAAATATTGTTGCACACCAAGTACAACCTTTCATGGTAACAGTATTCCCTAATGGCAGTGGCCTCTTTCAGCAGGATGATGCTATCTGACACACTGCAAACAATGTTCAGGAACGGTTTGAGGAAAATTACATATTATTTAAGATGTTGACAGGGCCCAAATTCCCCAGATCTCAATCTGATTGAGCATCAGTGGGAGGTGCTGGAGAAGTAAGTGTGATCCATTTAGGCCCCAGCTCACAACTTTCAGGATTAAAATAACGGCTGCTAAAGTCTTGGTGCAAGATACCACAACACACCTTTAGAGGTCGTGTGGAGTCCATGCCTTGACAGGTCAGAGCTGTTTTGGTGGCACAAGGGACACACACACAATATTAGGCAGGTGGTTTTAAGTAGGATTGTAAAATATAGTTCATAGCCAAGCTCTGCAAGTTTCCCTACATAAGGTAGTGTTTGTTTCATGTACTGTACTTGAGTAGATATTACATGGTGACATGTTTTATCATGCAGATATGGAGGATGATGCGGAAATAAGTGAAAAAATATGCTCGTATACATTACACTTTTATTCCTCCATTTAATGGCTTACTCCTATTCCTTGGGGTCACCGCATCTTAATCTGGTAAAGATTTCTTGTCGGATGCTCTTCCTGACACAACGATCCCATTACCCGTGTTTAGGACCAGCACTGTGTGTGCATTGCACTCCTCAGCGGCTGGGGTGAGCACCTGGCCCTTGTTCAGGGCCCAAAAGCAGCAGTGTCAGGGCCTGAATGCCCAGCCGGAGCATTCAACGAGGGTGAACGACAAACAGGAGTCCTAAAATACTGGGCTACCACTGGCCTACTGTTCTTTATTCAGATACACTGTATTTTTTGGTTTAGACTCACTACTTCAAGCTTCTTTGAGTTTAGTTAATATATTTTAATAAGCATGATTTACAAGAAGCTTATTGGACTGTCTTTCAAATCATTCAAATCACCAGTCCATTGCAGGGCAGACACACACACACACACACACACACACACACACACACACACACACACACACATACATACATACATAGGGACAATTTAGTATCTCCAGTTCACCTGTATGTCTTTGGACTGTGGAAGGAAACTCCATGTGGAAAGTACCCTCACCACCCAGCTGGGGAATACATTCAAATCACAGTACACAGATTTCCTAAAATGATAAATATATTTGCATGTGATTTTATTGAAATGCAAATGAAGTGTCTGTGTACTGTGTGTGACACTGACTTTCCAAACAAAGTGTAGTGTGGTGGAAATTTAGCTATAAAATGAGACCAAACTGCTAAAACCTGAATACATTCATAAATCAGAGAAGTAAAAAGAATTCAACACTTTACTGGGTGACAGATTATGTTTATTCACCTTTTTTCCATCATCTTAGTCTTTCTCACTGCATAACAGAATAGCTGTTTAAGCAGCTTGACTTCATATGAGACATGAAAGAAAGGAAACACAAATCTACATGCACATACATATAGTAAAAAAATAACATGATCTCCATCGAATCTTCAGCTGTATCACTTGAGCACTGTCTTTATATCACAATAGAACAGTTTAAAAAAAGCTTTGGAATTAAATTTCTGTTTATTTATTATTTATTTATTGTTTGTTTGAACATTCATTGACTATATATAATGCATATTCTTTCAGTGATAACTACAGTGATAAATAAGTGTCTACAAATGACTTCTAGACTTCATCTATCAATGAAACAAGCTACAGGAACTATATATAGATGTGTGTTTTGTTCTGCTTCATCAGGCATATATTTATCTCAAAGGACAGTCATGGGAAGCCATCGCTCTAAGGAGAAAAAACAAATACCCGTAAGGACATTTAAGGTCACAATAATTTCATAGATTTTACTGAACAAGAATTAAAGCCTGATAATAATGCCGTTTGCTAAAATTCTTCATGCATCTTGATATTTTTATATAAACACTCGCATGTGCTTTAAAACACAATATTCAATCCACCATGAAAAATTGTATTTATATTATGTTTTGACCTATTAGGGTTTAGATTATTTGCAGGTTTATATGAATAGGTTCTTCCTTTTATTAATTCATTAATATTTTTATTTATATTAACAAATTAATTCGTTAATATTTTTTAGACAATATTTAGCACAATTTATATATTTTTATTTTCCCTGTCAGGCGAGCAACACCTAGCTTAAAACAGAGAGCTCCTAAAGACATAATCTGTTTCACTTGATGCTGCACAAAAGCTAAAAGTCTAATGTGGAGAATTAATTCTAATAAGATGTGAATTAAGGTTATTAATTCATATAATGAGGATTTAATAAAATGAGATTACACATTTCCAGGTATCAGGTAGCAATACAGGTATTTATGAATAAAGACCAATACATGCATAAGTGTCTAATTTGACCTTGATTAAACAATTAACAGCACTTTAATTAACCAGTTAGATGCATTCCATAAATAAAGTGACACATTTTAAAGTGTTTTCAGTGCAGTTATGAGAGTTATTCAAACTGCCATGCTAACTTAATGATAGCATTCATGTTCACACTCATTAATTTCTGTTACTTACCTTCAGAAGCAGATGAAATTAAGCTTCCTCTGGCAGTTTGTGTTCTCCCAGAGTTTGGTGCTGGTGTTTTGAGCTACACAGCGGAAGGCTTGGCCTGGACATGAGGGCAATGAGACCAGACTTTCCCCAAACTCACTGTTCGCCCAGATCCACTTTCCATCCAGAAATTGCAGACCTATCCACACAGCAACTGTTTGGGCTTGAGCAACAGTTTCATCCAGGACTAGAGGTGTGTATGAAGATCCACTGGCCAAGAAATTGTGGTAATTCCTGCAATACTGCAGTGATTCCTCCCAGGTCTTTTTCTTCTTCACCAGTGTTGGAGTGTATGTGCTCAAAGTTGAGCTAGTTGTAGAGGTTTTGGTGGTTTTGATGGTGGTGATGGTGGTGCTGGTGAGGCTGGTATTATAGATGATGTTTCTTTGGACAGGTAGTAGTGAAGGGGTGTAAGCATTTATAGTCCCCATAACAGCCAATCCAAGATTCAGGAAAGAAAGAAAAATCAACAATTCCATCTGCGCCATGATGTCTCTTGAGCTCTGTAGATCTACATGTGTGGCAGTCAGTCCATCTCACACATTCTGAAGCACAGCTCAATGAAAAGCATATGTAAAACACATGTAAAATAGGACAGCCACTAATGTGCTGATGGACAAAAAACACAATGCAAAAATACAGCACTAAAAACATTAAAAAAAATTAATTAACCCTTTCAGACCGAAATTATGTTCCAGCTATGGAAAAAATACAATAATGTTGTTTTCTGTCTATAATGCATTTAAAAACAAGCCTCAGTACAAAAAGAAAATCAGATATAATATTTTTATTGTTATTTTATTAAATGTCCATTGCAGTGGACTGTCATTCTTAACAGTTGTAAAGTAGTGCTATAAAAAGATTTTTTTTTTTTCCTTTTTTAAACAGTTTTAACCAAGGACAAAAAAAACCTGTGACTAACTGATCACTAATTTAGTGGTTATATTTGAAACTAGCATTTTTAAGAACTTTTGAAAAACTTAAAATCACTAAACTTTACTTTTGTTGAAGAAGTGCATTCCAGTGCTTTGCTTTTTTTAATCCTTAACTGTATCATGTAACTGTAAACTATTGACAAGTCCATATCTCAGATCTCATTGTCTATGGGCTGCCTTGAAGCAGTTTCTTTGTGGAACGAAGCAGTAGTAGACCTTGCACTTGTCAAAGTACACATGCGTTTTTCCAGTGCATTTTGATAATTTACACCTGGTTTATATGATCATCGTAATTTGGCATGTGGTCCATCGTGTCTGTGCGGACCTCTTCAGTTGGCCGTTGTTCAGCAGAGGCTGTCCATAGTGGTTCCTCTCATAGCGGGGAGCTTTGCAACAAGCTTGGTCTTCCTCTTTTCCTTGCTGCTTGTGGCTTCCCAGCTCGCACAAGAGCTTCTGCAACATTTATTTTGAAGTGCAGTATCCAGTGTGTACTGTTGTGGAATTCCCTGGTGTTCTTTGTCTCTACGGTACTCAAGCCAGCTGTTCACAACAGCTAGGTCAAAGGCATGTGTAACCATTCTAAAGGTCCATTTTCTAGACTTGATATCTGTCCTGTACAGACTTATAAGTTGATCCAGCTTGTCCACACCTCCCATGGCCTAGTTATATCTGAGCACAACTTCAGGACACTTTATTTTCACAAAGGATCCTTTCTTCTTATCCCACCTCTCAACTTCATCTCCATTTCCAGCTACAACACAGTTGGAAGCCATGATCACAGTACGATTATTAAACCACTTGCTTAACACCACCTTTCCATCCCTGATCCTGACCTCATCATGGTTCCATCTGTCTCTTTTAGTCATCTCTTGGTCACTTATCAGTGGTGGGTTGCCAAAGTAGGCCACTCTAGCTGTTCCAGCTGCATGTATTTTCTTTGCTCCAGCAGATTGTAAGTTGGGAAGAAGTTATCAAAGAAGATCTTGTGGTTTGGTCTGTGCAGCTTTTGACACAGATGGGTTACCACTGAGGCGCCATGGCCTAAGATGGCCTTATTCTTCTCAGAGAGCTCTATGGTGGCACCTTGATATATAAGAAAATCATACACTAGGCCACTTCTGCCACAGAGAAAGTACAATTTGATGCCCCATAGCACTGGCTTTACTTTGACATACTGAAGGCAATGAAGTTTCCCGTTAAATGGTACAATTTGTTCGTCAATGCTGAGTTCCTCTTTCATAGAGAGTGAAATAAACTGTTTTCCTACACTGTCATACAGAGGTCTGACTTTATAAAATGTATCTTTGTTTTCTGGAGGCCTTTCATAATTGTTAACGACAAGTAGATTGGAGCGAAGCTGAAAAAATCTGTCTCGGACAAGGTATCCTGGAACAGCCCAAGGTTTACACTTGAATTCCAGTACATTCGCACTCTGGGGAACTTCAGCACTCCCACTGCCATGTGTAAGCCTACAAGGGCTTCTATTTCATGAACTGATGCATGTTTATACCCCCTTACAGCATTTTGTTCAGCATAGACATTAGCTACCACCTATCAGTGGTACCTCCTCATCTCTCACATCTCCTAGAATTGATAACGAAAAGTAGCAATAGATCTATACATTTATTTTTTATGGAATATTTTAAAGAACAAACTATACTATACACTAATAGTGTTTCACAGATATTTATACGCACCTATTTGTACATCTTACTATACACTGTATTTAATTTATTATTTATCTGGATACACTGTGACTGCAAAGTCAAATTTTAGCAGCAGCACTAAAAAACTAGCCTATACATCAAGACCCACTGTCCACTTTAATGGACACCAAGATTTAGAAAAATCCAGTGTTGAATGTTATTATTTTATAATTGATATTGAACTTTTTATTTCACAACCCAACTCCTTGCTGCAGAAGCACCCCCTAGCGATCTTTGATCTTGATTGGCTCAAGACTGACTCTTTTCATGACTGATGGCATTTTGCACCAATATCACGAGTTCTGGCTCATGTTTGTGTTCAAGCCTGTCCTTTCAAATTGGTTCACAGTGTCATGTCCTGCCTTCCACAAGTGATCGACACATTTCTTAGCCAATAGTTATGACCCTAAGGTCTACAGAAGACCAATCAGACCAGGTGTGAAATGCTGCAGGAGGGGGTTGCTACCCAGAAGTGTCTATGCACCCTTGAGAGCTGTTTACTTTTTGTGTGTTTACTTTGATTTTTACAGTTGTTTTGTATTGTAGTTAGTAGAAACCACGATGAGAGGAGATTTACTTCAGCTGAGCTTCCTGATTAGTTTGGAGTTGTTTACAATCGCTAAGCTAGTATGCCAGCGTTAACTGATGTCAAGGATGCATTCACGCACGAAACTGATGTTTTCTCTACATGTAAGTAGTCTACATACATCTAAACTCACATCTGGGCATGCAAAATTACATAATACTATATTTTACAGCATTAAATCATCAAAAGATTAGCCTATGGCTTTTCAAATGTGACGTCATTCAGCGGCCATTTAAAGTTTAAAGTTTAAAGGTCAAACAAAGCAACGTGGCTGATTTATTTTTCATGAAACACATAGTTCATCAAAACTATTGCAAAAAAGCAATATGCTGTGATATTTTATATAATAATTATATATATAATTGTGATTATATGATTATATCTTATTTAGTTCACTAAATTCAGCCCTAGGAAAGTAAGAACAAGCTGTGCATCATGATGGCTGTGATACTGAGTTAGTTTGTGGAGTTCTCATCTTGTTTTATCTTTTTTCCTGCAGGGAAGCTTCTGGTAAGTCTCCCAAGTCCAGTGTGTGGTGTTGGAGAGGTTTGGGTACATTCCTACATGTTGGATAGGATAATGAGCCTTTGTGTTGGTTTGTCTGAAAGAAATATTGATAGAAATATTGATATTGGTCTCAAATGGACTTATATCTGTCTGTTCTGTGACACAAGACAAATGAAAACACACACACTGGCTGTACAGAGGCAGACTTCTTTTTTGTGCATTTGGAGAGGTTTGGAAACGCCTAAGTGCATCTTTTGGAAAATTCTGTGTAGATCCTGAATACCTTTATAGATCTGCTCCAAATTTTGTAGCAAGTTAGTCAGTGAGTTGTTGAATCAGGAAGTGTAGAGTATAACTTAGCAAAAACATCCAATATCCATGTACACATTGCAAACCCCAAAAATAATAGGCATTTTTTTAATTGTAATTATTTATGTATATTTTGCCCTCAAATGGAACATAAATGAAGATAATAAATGATCTCTGTGCAACATGTAGAAGTTCAGAAAACTAGTGTTCTAGCGCAGTAGTACAAATCATTTTTAAAATGAACTTGAACTTAGATCTGCAGCAAGAGGGTAACAGTAAAATAAACTCATAACATGATGGAAAAAAAGTATTCTAAATTAGACAAAATGAGTTAGAATGAGCCCTCACTCTGCCTCCTTGGCCAATGTGCTGCCATGTCTCACTTAATTGTGTTGAGTTTTTTTTTTCACATGCAGTGGGAGGGACTAAGCTGCTGTTTGGTTGGTAACTGTCTATTCAGATTTACAACAGGTCTCAGTTGGTATTATGTGAAAGAAAACATTTAAAAAAGGAGAAAACACATGATGTCCATTGAAATGGATGCAGGGTCTGAAAGGGTTAAAGAATTAATTGTGATTTTAAAAAATATATGTCTCTAAAACTTTTTATGCAGCTTAAAAATTAGTTACATTATGCAAACCAGCAGCACCATCAGTGAACACAATGCTGAATGTCAGGATCTTCGAGCTTGTTATCTATCATAAACATTGCTAAAGGTTGAAAGGAACAATTGCAGAATAAAAAAGCTGTAGCGCTTTTTGGGTTGCTATATTTTTGTATGTTACATCAGTTTAATGAGCGACGGAGATGACAAAGGCAGTGGATCCACATAACACATACACAAACTCCTCCCCTTCCATTGCAGGGGCAGTTCTCTGAGATAAAATCGAATCAACCAATCATGTAGCAGCAAAACAACAGAACTTCTGGTGAAGTGATATACCCATGTTCCCTCGCTCCCTACACACTGTGCAGTTATCTTTAAATAAAAATACAAAGACATCAATCATCTTAAAAATTTCACTTTTAAATTTTATCTGCACGTGAATCTGCCTCCATTTCTTAGGGGTGCTGATTTTAAATGCTTAGCAGTAATAGCGCCTAAAAATGAGTGGTTGCAAATCAACCCAGTGAATCAACTCCATGAACAACTGATACCAAGTATGCATTAGGCAGGCCACAGATATCTAAAAGTGGGACCAAGAATAAGTGAGAAGTACACCAAGTAAAGAAAGTTTACTAACTGTACCCCATTCAGAATGCTTTCCTAAAGAAGATACCAACCAACACAAAGCATCACAATATACCACTGTATATCCAGTGTGCATAACAACCTGATAGCATGGCATATCACCTCCTTTTACCATAATGAGGATGACTGCAGACAGCATGCTCATGCTCAAAACATCAGCATGAACAATATTGCCTGTTATGTCCCCCTTTTGATGGTAGCTAGGGGTAAAAGGGGTGTAACATGAAATATATGATAACAGGCTTACTTGTCCACACCTAGCACTGAATGAAGAAGGAATGAGAACATAAATGGGAGAAAGAGAACCACCAAGCGAGACTGGAGCAATAACTACATTTGCTAAGGGTTATACAACAAAGCAACTACATTTTCTAAGGGTTCATACAATGAAGATCTCACTCATGCACAAAGCCCTACACCTAGTTAGCACAACCAACCAACTCTCATTCGCACACAAGCACAAGACTCTCAAATGCAAACAGGGCTCTCTGCAAACACACACCATGCTCAAACTTTCAATGTACACCATAACAAAAACTCTGCCAAATAAACACACAAGGCTCTCATAAACTATGCTCTCAAACACACCAAAACACAATGTGTGAGTCTTAGATAGGGCATTTATTTCCAAAGCCCCACCTCTGCAACAATGCTCCTGATTGTAGAAGGCAAGTTCCTATTGGGGAACTGGTGCATCAATCACAACTCAGCAACACAGCGATTGGTCCAAATTTCCATTTGTAAGAATGTTAGGTAGAGGAGAGAGAGAGAGAGAGAGAGAGAGAGAGAGAGAGAGAGAGAGAGAGATTGTCATAATTTTGGATTATGACAATATGCTGACAGCGGTTAAATGCTAGTAAAGTATTAACACAATATGATGGAGCTGACAAGTATAAATGCTTCTGATAAGCAAATGGCAAGCAAATGGAAACTGTTGCCCTTTTTATCTAATGATAAATGTTATAAATGATTTATAAAGTGTTTACACCCTGATTAATGAACTAATAATAAAACATTCATAAACCCTTTATAAGGGTAATCTAATTGTAATGCACTACCTAATCCTCTGCATGAGTGTCACTTCCACACATACATACTCTAGGTTCATAATAAAAAACTAAATTTAATTTGTGATACCATAATTACATTTATTTGAGGACTAAATTTCTCTACATATTCACCTGAATTCCCTCACCTACTTCACATGCCTGAGCAAGTTTTCAGTATTGTAGATTTTAATGGTGATTATGGCCCCAAATGCTCTAACTCTGTTGTTGAGCAGAAAGACATAATTGTATCCTTTAAATTATTTGCATTGACAAAGAATGCAATTTGGAAGTAAACAGGCATCAAGTTCTGGCAAGATCATGCTGCAGTGTTGCTGTAACAAAAGGAGCATGGCCAAAGCACACTAGCATGACCAAAGCTATGAAAATTTTCATAAGACAGTTTGGCCGCTTCGTAGCCCACTTGCCTGCTCTGAAGCGATTAGTGTTCAATGTCTTGGTTACACTTAGTGTTTGAAGCACCGACACCCACATTTACGGAAAAAGGAGTACAATACTGAAGTCAAAATCTAGGCAAAAGCAAAGTAAATTTATCTGTACTGTAAGTTTCATAAACATATTCAAGACACGCTTCAAGTATTATATTTAGCTGACACATACTACCAGAAGTATAGCACAATGGTAATTTCACTGTATCTAGTGAAAAAGTAAAACATCTACAGTTGAATTTCCACTCCTAGCAAATTGTAAGAGCCAATTTAAGAGACAATTCACTGCAGTAATAATTTAGTTAAGGAAAGGTTAAAATATGGTGAATTTAATTTAATAAGAATTTATAATGGTTGTGTTTTCTAAAATGCACATAATTTAGTAATGTGTAAAGTCTAAAGAATTTTTACTGTGTTTCTGGCTTTTGTCAGTATTTTGTTTTCACGATGCTTGCACTTTCTCTCGTTAAGGTTGAGGGTAGCTAGAGACATTGGAAGCAACACAGTTTTTTGACTGAGCTATATCGAGTCCAATGTGATGTTTATTTTGTGTGTTATAAGTAAACTTTCAAAAGAAGATTCGGTCTCACTCGCGTTTTTCAAATACTGGTTGTTAGACTAGGAGCCAAAAGGTGGTACAAAGGAATTAATAAGAAACGGAGTGCCACTACATTTAGTCAAAAAACTTGCTAAAACAGAGCCTCGTAGATTGCCCGGATAAGCAGTTCATGTGGAAAGGAACTTGCCCAGAGAAGTTATAAAGGACACGGGTAATCCTCTGAAGTATTCTCCAGGAAAAGGTATCGAAATGTCTTTATCTTTAAGCATTTGGAAGAAAGGACATGATATGGATGCATGGTGCTAATACATGAATGCGGACAAAAAATGGAAGTGAAGGTAATCTAACTGCATGTTCACGATAGCGAGCTGAATCTCTGCCCTTTGAGTGCACGCATGAATAGCAAGTTACAGATTTGGTCAATGTGTAGGTTTTTTTTGTGATTTGAAAGGTTGTTTGCACTTGGTTCATTAAGAAAGGCAACTTTGAAGTAAGTGCTTTAAACTTTGTGCACGAAACGGGAACAGTAACTCCGCGATTTGTAAGATGGCTGACGGAGAGGAGAAGAGATGTGACGAGGATAGAGTGGAGCAGGGAAGATCACGCAAGCTAACTGAGAAGGGTCTAGAAGAGAGATTGCACAGACTCAAAGCAGTGAGGAGATGAACTTTGGGAACTCTAACAAGCCAAATGCAGGAGATAAAGGCAATGATGAGTAATGCTCAAAATGTAAAAATTGTGAAAGATATGATGGAAAGTGATGTTGCACAGCGTCTAAATGAGTTCAAGAACTTCAACCATGAAGTTGGCAATCTGTTGCCGGAAGAAGAAAAAATGCTTGATCATGATAGTTGGTTTGAACCAAAAATGGCACCAATCAAAGACTTTATGAAAACAACTAAAATATGGATTGCAGATGTGCATGAATCGACAGGGAAAGAAACCATGCAGTTAGAAGAATATACTGGAATAGATTAACATCAAGAGGCTGTTCTACCAAGTGACAGTGTTTCACAGATAGAGGTCCACAGTGCTGCAAAAGATCGTCCATGTGGATCTCATGTAAGCGGAGCATCAAGCACTTCATGTGTGTCATCCACACGTGTTAGACAAGAAGCAGAACATGCAGCTCTGCTGTAATGGTCAGCAGCACTTAAGAAAAGGCAAGAGCTTGAATTTGAAGCAGCTAGAATTAAAGCTGAAAGGGAAGCATTAGAGCTGGAGACAGCATTAGCTGAAAGCCAAGCAAAATTAAAAGTGCTTAAAGAATATGAGAGGTCCC
>JAOVVH010157128.1:0-11980 GCA_028566435.1 Scorpiodoras heckelii | reverse complement strand
CACAAACAGGAAGTTGATATCACCAACCATTCCCATTTTATTTAGGTGTATCCATATAAATGGCCCACCCTGTACTATCAGTTACAGCAACATTAGTCAATCATGGGTGTATGCATACATAGTGTATTACAATTGCACAAGTGTGTTACACTTCTTGATTCTGCGTGAGCAGCAGCTTGAAAAGATGTGGTGACTAGCCTCACATGTCTAGGAGGAAGCATGTGAATCACCCTCCCTGATTGGTAGCTGCCGTATGATATGGGAGAAATCCTGATGGGTTTATAATGGGAGAAACTGGTGGAAAAAAGCCCCCAAAAAAGAAACTGAATCGAATCCAACCACATCACCCTTGTTCATTCAACTTCATAAGCATTTTTCAGTATCAGCTATTTATTATCAGGTTGTGGATAGTATTAATTATTGTTTTAGACCATTAACAATTAATGCTTGCTGCATATTGACTGTTTTTGCTTTTCTTTCTGTTCTAAATTAAGTACACTGTTGTCTGTCTGTTCCAGTGATCAAGTACTGTTCATTCGGAACTCATAACTGTGAGCACAATTGTCTGGATGTTCTTAATGGCTTTTCCTGCCAGTGTAATGATGGATACTATCTAAACAATAATGAAAGGACCTGCACATGTTAGTGATGCCTAATCTCAGCACCACACCCACACAGACATCCTTTTTGAACATGTGCCAAAACTGCTTTACATATACAGCTGTTTTTGCTTATCTGGTTTTCTATTATATTTTATCAACTTGTTCAGTGCAGATAATCTCCTATCAGAAAGGCCATATTATCTTTTATGTTAAAGGGCTCAAGGACAATTGGCCCATGGCAACCCTTCTTCCATACTTGAGAGTCTAATCAAGCTGTCCTTCTAACTGGTGTCATGGAAAAATGACAAACTCAGTCTGGACTTATTGGATACAAAAATAGAAAAAGGATTTATTATGAAAAAAAGGATAGCATGGAGATAGCTGGAAATTGAGAGCACTCTGAAGAGTCTTCCTCGTATGAGGTTTATATACAGCTTAGCTGGCAGTGTGTGTGTGTTTTAGGGGTGTGTGTAATGTGTGTGCATGTTTGTGTTAGGTGTGCGTGTTTGTGTTAGGTGTCTGTAGGAGACCCTGAGTCTTAGTCCGGTTGCTGGGCAACAACAAGGTCATCCTTGAGTGTATGTGTGTGTGTCTGCAAGATACAAAGTTTGACTCTCTGGAGACAGAGAGTCGGGACCCTATATCAGTGTGTCACCAGATCCAGATGTCCATGAAGAAAGAACAGTATAAGATTTTCAGCACATTTAATCATATCTAGTCTAAGAGTGTCCTCCAACACATAGAACAATTAATCAAGCATGGTCCAGCTACAACCACTAATAATTAATAACTCCTTCACACTAGACAACCGGCTGTGGGAGCACCACAAGAGCTGGGAATTTGAGCACTTCCAACTGCCTCAGGCCATTTTCTCTGTTCCTGATACCTCTCTACCCCATGTAGATTCATCTGACACAGCACATGCAATTGTCTATCTCATTGAGAGCCTGAGGACCACATGAAAGAAGGCTGGTGTTTGTTTGTGGGTGATCAGAACATTTGCATTCAAACTGTCCAGGTGGTGCAGGGATTTTTACAATAATCAGCCATAAATTGGTGGTCTGTTAAACCTGATCTGGTCTCCCAACAGACCTGGTACTGCTCACAGGGCAACAATTTTTTAGTAGACCACCTTCTTCCTTATCAGTGCCCCTGGTCTGCAGTTGGCTCTGGCATTTCCCTTGCTACAGTGTCACACGTCCCTTCTAATCTGGTTGATGTGGTCTATAGCGGTCTGGGGACCTCATGTTTCCAGCCCCCATGCCAATCCTTCCTTGTCCTCCTTTCCAGGCTGCCTTGACCTGTCTCAGGTCCCCTCTAAATATTGGGACTGCCAAGAGATCTTTAGAAAACAGATAGCCCTGCTTCTGCCAGTTGAATGGCTATATGATTGAACTACTGACTTTCAATAGTCCTCCACAGGACAGATTATTCTCTCTATCTGGCTACAAGTGGAAGGCCATGAAGAACTACATTTGGGAGGCTATGGTCTTGGGTTTTATGCAGCCTTTCACCCCTCTGGTGGGAGCAGGGTTCTTCTTTGTGAGGAAGAAAAATGGGGACCTTTGCACCTAATTAGATTATCATGGGCCTAAACAAGATCACAGTCGAGGACCACTACTCCATACCAGTCTCTTCCTACAACTCAGGAAGCAGATAGGTTTATTTGGCTACCATTATGCTCAAAGGCTCATTATTTACATCATTTGAGCACCATTATCTTGAAACAGAAAAAAATATATTTCTGCAATGTTTTTATTATGAAATCAAGTCTGGCACCAACATCTGCTCCTGATACCTCTAGTCAAGGCCAGGTCAATATCCTGCACACAGACACAGAAGCTTTAGGAAATTTCCATTCTTGGCCTCAACTGGCCTATTCTTCCCTAAGGGGATAGTTGAATCTAGTTGGTCGGTACTTTTCTGAATTTAGCAACTTTTCCAAATTGCTCCATCAACTGCCCCCCCCCCACGTGACTTTATGTAACAAAATCAACTACCACGTGCACAAATGAAACAAGTATTACAATTAACAAGACATAACTGCCATTAGACATTGCTCAACTAATACCTTAGATAAATGCATAGTCAAGCAGTCACACATTAACATGCTCATCAGAATCAATAGGTTAAAATAAAATGATTAATTATCCAGTATAGTGGTTATATGCTTACCATTCATTATATACTATTGAATACATATTTCAATCAATCATAATGAATCAAAAGGTTAATGTAATAACTCTCTCACCAATGATTGGAAACAAGTGCAGTTTATTAGTGTTTGCACAGTGAAAAACAAAGAAAAGCCAGAACAGGAAAAATAAAGATCCAAAAGCACAACAAAATATTAGAAAACATACAAAACAAAAACTAGCCAAATTCCTAATTATATTAGGAAAGCCAGGATAATTAGTTCCAAAAACAGGCAAAGAAAACCCAGACACAAAAAAAAATATCAAAAGCAAAGTAAACAGACGTGGGCAAGAAACACTTAATCAGTGCAACAAGGACCATATCAGTCTATAAAGTGTTTTCATAAGGTGGACAGAGTGACAGAAGTTTTATATTCAAACCTGTATTGCTCCACAGAGCTCTTTAAGCAGGGCAGCCTATTTAAGCAGGATGCGATGAGGCTAGATTGTCTACAGGTGGGATTTTGTAGTGCCTAAAGGAGCTCTGGGAAACTGAGTTCTGGGTGGATTTTGACCTGCTCTTGGGTGCACTCTGGTGGACAGATTGGAATCAGTGCTGACAGTTAATTAAGGTGAAGCATTATGAATATTTCATGGTACATGCATTCAAAGATGTCATAATTCAGAAATCAAATCTGAGTTAAACAAAAATTCAATCCACACAGATTAAAATTCAAACAAAAATTCAGTCAATAAAAAAATCATATATTGATATATTCATCAAGAGAAATCAATAAACAGAGGGCAAACCTCTGAGAGATCACTATGAATTTTTAGTCCAAGCTGTGCAGTCTGTGCAGCTCTCCCATGTGGCCCACATCAAACGGCATCAAATTGGAGCACATGAGTAGACGGCACCAAGACATACCACAAGTGGCACAGCTAGATGGACTAGACATATATTCAGTGCTTGTGCTCTAATACCCATTATTAGAACACATGAGAGACGCTACTAGGACATACCAAAAGTGGCACAGCCATATGGACTAGACATATATTCAGTGCTTGGGCTCTAATACCCATTACCCATGATTTTTACCAGAGATGGGGGAATGCCTCTGTGACCTTCACCTGTCATGAGAGCACAGCATAATGTAGCAGACTCTTTATTGCCTCAATCTAGCCAAAACTACTACTTCTGAGCTGCCCAGACTGAAGATACAACAAAACAGTATTGACTATCATTGCTCAATTATCTATAGAAATCATATCCTACAACACAAAGCAGTGAGAATCTTACAATAAAAACCAACAAAAACACAATAAGTAACTTCAAAAGAATAAAAGGTAAGTAGTAAAAAATAAAATGCATAGTATGCTCAACAAGGTCAGTGACAAACCATAAATTACATCCTACAGTACCTCTGTAATGCAAATAGGCTAAAACAAATCAAGGCCCATCAAATTATTAAAGGCATAACATACAGAGACATTAAGAATATGGTATAAGGTAAATCAATCAGAATCAAATTCATGAGGATGAGATAACTATACCCATTAGAAAATAATGTAAAGCATGCAGATGAAACAAAAATATTATAGTTTACTCTTAAGCTAATCAAACAGTATCCTTCTGAATGGGTGCAACACAGCAAGTTATTCGTGGGACATGCACAGATGTGTGACTGACCATTATTCCAGTGTACACTGGGTTGATACAGATTTATTAAATGCTCTATTATCAGGCACCCAACACATGGCATAACAACTGCACACTGACAAGAGGACAATGCTAATGATTAGACTAGACAGGATGGGCATAATTATGTGTTTTCATTTACCAAATATGGAATTAAACCTTCCAGTGATGCTAGTGTCTTCCCCAGAATTTGTAGCCAATTCAGTACACAATGAGTGGAGATGGAAAAGGGCTTGAGTAACAGATCCATTAGGTGTTATTTGGAATAAAAGTAAGCAAGCATCATTGAACATGGCACAGGCTCCACCACTTACTGCAAGAAGCATATCAAGGGCGACATGATTCTGCCACAGCTGACAAGGCATCCTGAGTGTAATTGATGAAATGCTGTTGAATGTTTAAAATTTATTTTATCCAGTCGACATTTTTATTAATAGTTAACCACCAAAAAAGAACAGATTCAAACCCAGCAGCAATTTTATTTCTAGATTTAAAGT
Source organism: Scorpiodoras heckelii (assembly GCA_028566435.1). NCBI lineage: Eukaryota > Metazoa > Chordata > Actinopteri > Siluriformes > Doradidae > Scorpiodoras > Scorpiodoras heckelii. The sequence continues at coordinate 7,047 of JAOVVH010157128.1, read as the reverse complement.
CATCTGGGATTCCCTAACACCATTTCAAGTTTGTGGATCAAATGGTGTTGCCCATGTAATGCCCCTGCAGGAACAGACACTAGAGAAAAAATAAGAAATTTTGTTAACACAAAAGTTAAAGCCTTTCCTTCTGGCTTGCAATCTCAGGTACAATGTCCTATGACTACAGACCCAATAAACATCTGGCACAACAATACTGTTGTTTTTCAAAGGAAAAAAATGGATGATTGGAATCATTTAACATTACAAGGCTGAAATATGTAGAGCCAATCAGGGCAGAGGACCTGTTGTGGAAGCCAAATTTTATGATAATTACCTGTGAAATTTCGCATTTGTGGGCCAGTCCCCTTGTTGGAATAAAAACAGTCGGGAAACATCGAGTTAAACCATGAAGTTCTAATATTGATTGCTGTACCATAACGAAAATGATGAGATGTGAAAGAAATTGTATGAAGAAATGTATCTAGTACACAAGGGATTGTACTGAAGTTGTAATAATTTGGAATGCCTCTGTATAGCAAACAACATAAAGGACATAACTCTGTAAAGGATGTCAACGAGACACATGCTGATGAATTAAAAGGTAGTGGCCCTATCACAGGTGTGGGTCTACCCTACTACACAAATGTACTTGGTGATAGATCAGACAGTAAAGCTAACACAAGTCAGCCAAACATTATCACTCTTGGATGCATTGAACAGTATCTGTTCTCTCAGTGATATGAGCAAAGATTGTAATGGGTTAACATTTTTCTTGGGACAAGCATGGGTCAGAGCAGGTGCAAAACTTGCAGGTAGTGTACAGTTGACATATGCATTTGTCATATGTCAAATGAAAGATCCCTAGCATCTTGGTTCCTGCCAACCTCTCTTAAATGTCTTTACACAGACATAGTCCTCAGATAAAACGTCTTTGAGTCTCTCCTCTGTAATCTCTGAGGTTTGTCGTTCAGTGGCACCTTTCACCTGGGCAAAGATTCCTCAGTGGAGTCAGGCATTTAGTTAGGCATTTGACATATTCATGTAATTCAGTTTGCAGCTGATTGTGTACATGTTACTGGCATTGGCCACCCTGTGAGCACCTCATGAGGAGTCAGATGAGTGTTGCGGTTGGGGGTCATTCTTAATGCTCATAAGTGCAAGGGGTAAAGCATTGAGCCAATTAATGCTCTGCCCACTTACTGCACATAACTTTTACACTTAGGCACCCAATTTAGATGCTCAACAATGCCCTGTGATTGTGGGTGATACACACAGCTTAATCTATACTTTATTCTTAGGCCTGGGTGATGACAAAGTGTTATCATTATCATTAATATTTTATCTGGTATGCCAAATCTTGGAATGACTCCTCTCAGCAAAAACTTTGACATAGCATCTTCTTTTGTTGCTGCATGTGCTTCAACCCAAACCACCTACAATTACTAAGATGTACCTGTACTTTCCAATTTACCAATCTCTATATATTCCATGACTATGTGTCAGAATGGGGCATCTGGTATTTAAATCAATACAATTAAAGTTTATTTCTAAAGCACTTTTAACAATGGACATTGTCTCAAAGTTTTACAAAGACATAAGATCCAGGCATAATTTATAGGTTTTATCCCTTATTGTTATCCCAAATGAGCAAGCCGATTGCAATGGTGGCAAGGAAAAACTCCCTCAGATGTTAAGAAGAAGAAACCTTGAGAGGAACCAGACTCAAAAGGGAACCCAGGGTGGAAGAAAAGAGGAGGGAGAAAAGGGGAAGAAAAAAAAAAAACCAGACTGTTGGGTATGCTCCTTCACCAACCTTTAGAAAAAGAAATGTACATTTTGTGCAGACTGCAAGCAGGGACTCCAGCAAGACTAGCTATGACAGCATAACTAAAAGGTAGAGCCAGAATGTAACTCAGACATGGGGGAGCCCTGGGACATAAAGTGGCCAGCCACTCCACTGTCAACAAACCTGAGTGAACACATGACAGTGGGGCGGCAACAGCATCCAAACATCTGAGTTTAAAACTCTATGCCTATGAACCCTCTAGCGTTACGCCCTTTATCTAAGATGAAAATCTAGAGACAAAAGGCTTGACTAAACAAATACGTTTTCAACCTAGACTTAAACACTGAGACTGATTCTGACTGAAACACTGAGTCTCGAGCACTAATTGGAAGGCTGTTCCATAACTGTGGGGCTTTGTAAGAGAAAGCTCTGCCCCCTGCTATAGCCTTCATTATCAGTGGTACCAACAGAGAGCAGTGCAAGGCCATTTAGTGCCTTATAGGTCAATAATAGTATTTTATACTAAATGCGAAATTTCACTGGAAGCCAATGCAGTTTGGATAAAATAGGGGTGATGTGCTCATATCTTCTGGTTCTAGTAAGGACTCTTTTCACTGCATTATGAACTAACTGGAGCTTGTTTATACACTTTCTGGAACATCCAGACAGCAACACATTACAATAATCCAACCTAGAGGTAAGAAAACATGAACTAATATTTCTGCATCATGCCGCAACATTATATTTTAGCAATATTTCTGAGATGAAAGAAGGCTGTCCTAGTAATATTATCTACATGAGCTTCAGATGAAAGATCGGAGTCAACAATCACACCAAGATCTTTTACAGCTGCACATGCTGTAATTGAAAGGCCATCCAGAGTTACTATGTAATCAGAAAGCTTAATTCTAGCTGCCTGTGGTCCCAGTACAAGTACTTCTGTCTTATCAGAATTAAGTAGAAGTTATTCACCATCCAGTGTCTAATGTTCTTTACACATTCAACAGCTTAATTAAGCTGGTGTCTCTCATCTGGCTTTGCTTAGATGTACAGCTGTGTTTCATCAGCACAACAGTTGAAGCCGATACCATCTTTACTAATGATTTTATGTAGAGGTATCATATATAAAGAAAATAGCAATTGACCTAAAACAGAACCTTGTGGAACACCAAACTTCACCTTAGTATGCTTGGAGAACTCACCGTTTACATCTACTTGAACCAGTAGAGGGCCATTCCCTTAAATCCAACAACATTTTCTAATCTATGAAATAGAATATTATGATCGATGGTGTCAAAGGCTGCACTAAGGTCAAGTAACACAAGCAAAGACACACAACCCTGATCAGAGGCCAGTAGTAAGTCATTTACCACTTTAACCAGCACTGTCTCTGTGCTATGATGATGCCTAAATCCTGACTGATTGATTTCATGAATGTTATTCCTATGCAGGTATGAGCATAATTGCTGTGCTACAACTTTTTCTAGGATCTTGGAGAATCCAAGAGGTTTGATATTGGCCTATAGTTGGACAACTGATATGGGTCAAGGTCAAGTTTTTTAATCAGGGGTTTGATAACTGCTTGTTTAAAGTACTTAGGTACATAGCCAATGCTAAGTGTAAAATTAATTATTTTTAGAAGAGGTTCTATCATTTCTGGTACTGGTCTGGTATCTGTTTGAATAATGATTTTCTGTAGTTGTACTCAACACAAACTGCACAACTGTTCAGGCAGTGATCTACTGTGGGAACCAAATATGGAGACCAAATATGTATATGTGTTGGACCATAAGCATCATGTATTTAGATGTTAAGTAATGCTAATGGGGCTACATATAACCCATTGTTCATATACCAAATGTCTGAATAAATGAAAACTTTTCCTTCAGACATGTTTCTCATACCTACTAGCTGCTTCTTGCAACTCCTTAAGGCTTGTTAAATATGCTACAAACACTGGTTCCTCACTTTCTGACAAGGTATATTCTCTGCCAAAAGGGATGGGTGACTGAAGATGCTGCCTCTTCGAGTTGTTGATCAACAAAATTGTTTCCTTTTTTGGGTCCTGCACATTTAACTATTGCTAATTTACATGGAAGTTGGATAGCCTTTAATAAGGCATATATTGCCTCGCCATGTGAAAATTGTGTCACATCTGCTCTGATGAAACCCCTTTGTGCCCATATGGGGCCATAAATGTGACAAACACCATATTCATATGCAGAATCTGTGAAAATTGTAACCTGTTTTCCTGTTGACAGTTGACAGGCTGTTGTTATTGGCATTATCTTAGCCAATTGAGCTGAACAAGGCTGTGGAACACTTGCTTTATTAATAGTCTCAAAAGTATAATTGTCTGGTTTATACTGTACCGCAGCATAGCCTGCTAAATTTCCATCTAGTCCTTTAAAACATGACCCATCAACAAAAAAAATATTGAAAGGTTGTTGTCAGTAACTCACAGTCATGTGGTATGCCTTCATCTGCTGTGGCTATCCATTCTGCTGGATTGACCTTGTGGATGATTAATTCAGGTGATGAAAGAATGACATCATAGCCTGTTCTTCTTGCATTAGTCAGAACAAAAGAATTGGACCTTAACAATGTGGTTAACTATGGTTAATGAACAGATAAACCCTAGGTCCCATGGTTATAGATGTTGCTTTTTCATATGTATATGCTGCAGCTAATCCTTGATAACATCGTGGCATCCCTTGTTCAGTCTTGTCTAGTTGTGTGCCTAAGTAAGTTATTTGCCGACTTCTACAATTGTTCTTCTGCGCTAACACTGTGCTGGCATAACCATTTCTAGCTGTTACATACAATTGGGAGTAGTTTTGAACAGTCAGGATTTAAAAGAGCTTGGGCTGTAAAAATCTCACTAGGTGGGGCAGTTACACTTTCTGTGGTTGGGCGGGGTCACTGGTGTGTGTGTGAGCAAAGATGCATGCCTCTTGGCTGTGTTCCCTGTCTGTCGAAACCCCCACCCCCACCCCCAACCCCCGGCCGTAATATTTTCCCATTCCAAATTTCTATCAACTTCCCCTTTCTGACTCCAAACACTCTTCTTCTGGATATTTACACGTCAGTGCTGTGGCAGTGATTGTTAATATTTTTATATTTAATACTATTCTTAAGTTCAATCTCAAGCATCTTAATCCATTATTTACACTTACTTGAACTGAGTAAAATGTTACTCTCTTTTTTTCCACTTTAAAACAGTGCTGGCACTTTTCTTTGCATGCAGATGGAACTTAGAGTTCCACACTTTTAATTAATTTGCCTGGTCTCTACAGTCTGTTTTCAGTTCCTTTTCCAATATTGTGTTACTGAGCCTCATGATCATTTAAATTCTAATTATTATCTTTTTGAAAATTACTTAATGAGGTAACCTGCATGGTAATTTTATAGAATATGTTCTTCATTATGTTCAATGGGTTGTTACTTATTATCATCAAACAGAAATAGTTCTCTTTAAAAAAAAAGATGTTTTCCACTTATTTTTTTTATTTTTTATCACTTCCGAACCTGGCACCAACATCTGCGCCAGATACCTCTAGTCAAGGCCAGGTCAATACCCTGCACACAGACACAGAAGCTTTAGGAAATTTCCATTCTTGGCCTCATCTGGCCTATTCTCTATTGAAGTGATAGTTTTAACTTTATTTAATCATTTTCTGAATTTAACAATTTTTTAAAATTATACCATCAATGGTATCCAAGCACCATCTGAACATGGAGCCTGTCCATAGCTACATTTCTGCAACTCCCAGATCCCAAGCTCCCCTTTGTGGTAGACCTGTTTACCTCTGATGTAGCTCCCTCCATTTTTCTTTGTCTTACTCCAGTGGAGCATGATGAAAATATTGGGGACCAGAAACGTGCCCAAGAAGAATGGAAACACTGGGTAAAGGGAGCAAAACACCAATTCCTGGTGTGGATGGTCAATAATAACTTGGCCTACATTCAGGAAGCTGAGTACCGTACCCCCTGCCATGCCAGGTGGGCATTGTTCTTTGCATGGTTTAATTTTGTGTTTTCATATTCACCAGGTTCAAAGAATGCTAAGCTTAATGGGGACAAGGCAGTCATGCCGATTGAATTAGAAGAGCAGACTGGTTGCTTTAAAAGGGGGATGGTGCATGAAATCATTGTCTTCTTCTATTAACCATGGTTACCTCCAAGGAATCATTACAAGGAATCATTGCTTTGCTTCAAGGACATTGTTTGCACCTATATCAACCATTTATCAGATCATCAAGAACTTCAAGGAAAGAGGTTCAGTTGCTGTGAAGAAGTCTTCATGGCACCCAAGAAATTTCTGGAATTTCTTTCTTCTAAAGATGATTCAGCTATGAGATCTGGTCAGTCAGGATTTGTCCCAGAAGCTGATATCCAGCATGCCAGGGTAAATTGCAGAAGTCTTGAAAAAGAAGGGTCAACACTGTAAATATTGGGTCTTTGCATAAACTTGATGTATTTGTCAATAAAAGTTACAAAATGTATGAAATGCTTATAATTGTACTAATGCGTGATACTGCCACCACCATGTTTCACTGTGGATATGGTGTTCTTTTGGTGATGTGGGGGTTTTTGTGCCAAACATGTCTTTTGGAGTTATGGAATTAGTATACCTTTGGGAATTGGTCTCATCAAACCATAGCACATTACTTGGATTGTTTTTTTTGGCGGGGGGAGAAGGGCATTCAGATAGGCACCTTATTCCAAAGCCCAGATGTGAAGAATATGATTCAACTGTTCTCACATGCAAAGAGTAATTGGTTCTTGTCAGATATTCCTGTAGCTCCTTTAATGTTGGCGTAGGACTCTTGGCAGCCTATCTGGTGAGTCTTTGTCTTGTTCTTTTTGTCATTTTTGGAGGGACATCTTGTTCTTGAGGATGTCACCATGGTGCCCCATTTTCTCCACTTCTCGATGATGGCCATCACAGTGTTCCATGGTACATCTAACATTTTGGAAATTTTTTATACCCCTCTCCTGATTGTTACCTTTTAACACACACTCTTGCATTGGGAGCCTATATAGCTGCCTGTCATGTTTGTGCTTGCAACCTAGACTATTACTGTGCTGGCTGCATCTCAGGGCAACACAGTGATCCTATTCAGCCAATGTTTTTATGGCCTGTGAATCCTTTGCACTACTCAAGCTCCTGTTGGCCAATGACACAACAAGAATACTGCTGCAGCATGTATTACAGTTCCAGGGGTCACAGCTGGTTGTAGTATTGGACTGAGACCCCAGATTGCCAGCTGGTTTTT